>JAIZAY010002116.1:0-11339 GCA_029531755.1 Holothuria leucospilota | reverse complement strand
ATCTCTATGGTGACTAAAAATTTCGGCATCAAGTTTTGGCATAAATAAATGGAAATAGATGGTAACTAATATAATTTTAAGCCAAGATTTTTACCACAATCACCGTAGATCTCATGTAACGTACACACAAACTAATGTTTAACCTTTGAAAGGTTAACTTAGTTGCAAGGGTTCACATTTTTCTGAAAAATGTCTACGCCAGGTTAAAGGATGGGACCGATGGTGATAGATATATATATATATATATATATATACTACTTAATTAATATATATATATATATCTAATCGATTAACATTTTTTTTTTTTTTTTGAAAAGTTTTTTTTTTTTGTTTAAAAATTATATATCTATATATATATTTTCTCTTAATTTCGGCCCTTAGCGGGAAAGTTTTTGTTGAAAAGTCGACCTTAAGGGGAAAAAAATTTTCCGGTAGAAATCTAAGCTTTCGCCTTAACGTTTCCACACACTTTTTTCTATAGGAAGTTACGTAAACTTACACGGGCGCCCTCTAAGATTTACAAACTGGATGCCATTAACTTCAAAAGTTTGTCAAGTTTACGGACACCTAGCTGTTAACACGAACGGATGGCTGGCCATTGAAATAACTTTAATTTATATGTTTAGACGTTAGGGAGAATTTATTTCTTTATGTATTTTTATATCTTTTTTTCGCCCTATGTACAAGCAGATAAAACACTTTCCCCATAAGGTGGGAATTAGGCGTTATATATATCATATATCTATATATATATAATATATCTATATATATATATATATATATATATATGTATCTCTATAATATAGAATATATATATATATTTATCTATATATATTATTAGATCTTTCCCGTGCGGTTATATATATGCTTGCCGCCCGCGTCTCTTTTTTTTTCGTAGGAGGCCTAGGGAAGATTCATGCCAATGGACCAATCAGCTTTTTGGAAATAAGCCACACCCACGGACTTCAATACATGGACAGAGGATTGCGCAATCAATAATGTCGCCACCGTTCGAACAAATTTAGGGTGACCAAGATGGCCGCCGGGCTACTACCATTTGCCCAATTTGACAACATTGACGATGAATCCGCAACATTTCAGACAAAATATCAGTATGAATGGAAGAACAATATCACAGTACTCCATTCTATTTGATGAATTTGACCTGAGCTTGCATTCTTTCGAGAAAATTACAAGTTTCTCACACAATTTGTCGATACTGAGCCACTTGAGCAAGTCCAAACTATAGCAGGCAGGCAACCTATTCGTGTACGTACACGGTGGCGACCATTTACGCATAGGACGTTAGTGCAATGTGCTCTGTCCATGTATATAAGAAGTCCGTGGCCACACCCCTAATTCCAAAATAACAGATTTTGGACCCATGTTTGTAATTCTGACAACAGATTCTGAAAGAACAGGTCTGATTTACCTTCTCCAATTTAACCTAACCCTAACTTTAACCCTTACCATGATTTTGAGTTAGTTAGATGTTTAACGACACACCAACACAAATGTGTTATATAGTGTCAACAAGTTTAAGTACGTTTCCAGTCCTTCCCTTTAGTCGCCTCTTACGATAGGCGGGAAATACCGTGGGCTTATTCTACAACCCCCAGCCCACAGGGGGGTCAACCATGGGGGTTCCTCGGTTTTGTGGCGCCAACCCGCCAGTTGAAACCAATTTAAAAATTTTTGAAAAATCAATTCTTCCCTAGGTCACCAACGAATAAAAAATGCTTGCCCAAGCGAGCACCGCGTACGTACCATGCCACTGATGCCATGCCCATATCACGCCTATGTCACATGTCACACGTAAACGCCGCATTTCGTTTGGTAAATCGGAGCAGGATACGAAATAATCCATGTTGTATTACCATTTTTGGGGACAAGATGTCGCTAAGTGAAGTAGAAAGCATGAGCCCAAGAGGTTGTGCTGTGTGGCTTGCAGCCAAAATTGACGTTGGAGAATAAGAGAAAGTGAAAGTTGCGGAAAGAATGAAGGGTAAGTTTCATATTACATAGCGTAGGCTAGCAGTATTATTAGAGTCAGTTTTAACGGTAGGCTAGGCAGACAGCTAATTAAAAAATTTTCGTTCGTTGGTGTGTAATCTTGGAAAATATCACACTTCTACCCTTAAACACGATTCCAATAATAACATAAATGCTATTTAAATTTAATTCATTTAATTTCAGAGGGGCAGTTTGTCATGTATGTCGTACTGGACATCAGATTGAGGCGGATTATTTTAGAAATGAAAGCATCCACTTTAGCTGCAATGTTGTGATAACTGTATGTCATTATTGTGACGTCAGGCAAATATTAACACTACATCAGACCTTATGCCAATTAGGAAGAGGGTGCTTCAAAACTGCATCCTGGGAATGATATTTTTCTGTGTATAGTACCACCAGTGAAAAGTGAATTAATTGTCACCATTGTCACAAAGCTAAATCGGAACTGTATACCGAATAATCCTTCCCAGAATGCAGTATTGCAGCTAGCCTAATTGGCGTAAGGTCTGTCGTTCAATATTAGGCCAAGTAAAAAAAAATTATTAGTTTCTCGTACACGCCCGCACGCTTTTTTCACGCCACACGTTAATTTTTTTTTTATTTATTTGTGATTTTTTATGTATAAAAATTAAAATTATACAACTTACGTGCAGAATAATTTTGCAATCACGCAAATCAGCTCCGCAAGCCACTCATTGGCAATGTCTCCAGGATACGATTTATATCAATGTACGGGTACGAAGGGTGATAGGCTGCAGTTGCTGTGCTGCAGAAAATACCATTCATGATTCACCATTTAAAAAAAAAAGGCCCGCACGCTCAATTTTTTTCAAAAGTTAGGACGAGAAACTAATTTTTCTTTTTACTTGGCCTTAGCAAGCCATATAGGCCCCTAGCCTATATTGGAATCGTGCATCTGCCTCCCTTGATCATACAAAGCAACATTTTTTTATTTCTTTAGGACATGTTAAAAGTGTATTGACCAAGCAAGCATCCTTTTTGATTTCGATGGTAAGAAACACCCATGCATTCATGATGGCATGTGTGTCTATGTAGGCTATGTGCGTGTGTACAGTATGTGTGTCAGTGACACTGCTGGTTAACATGATATCTCAAGAAGAGAGTTGAACAGTTCTCAAACTTGGTACTTAGATGCCCCATATTAAGAGGAAGAACCCCATTGTTTATGGTGGGGGTCAAAGGTCATCTGGGGTCACCAGGGGTAAAAACCTGAAAACCTTATTAACACGATATATTGAGTTAGGAAGGTTGGATGAATGTCATACTAGGTATGTAGATGTGGTATAGTCAGAGGGAAACCCCTATTAATTTTTGGTGGGGTCAGTGTTCACATAGGGTCACCGGGGGTCAAAATCCGAAAACCTTGTAAACACTATGTCTCAAGGTGAGAAGCTTGGATAAATTTCATACTTAGTTGTTGATGCTTAATGGTTAGTGAAAAACCCTACCGTTTTTGCTGGGGGTCAAAGGTCATCTGGGGTCACCAGGGGTCAAACTCTGAAAAGCTTGTTGACACATCTTGAGTTAGGAAGGTTGGATGAATGTCATACTTGGCATGTAGATGTGATATGGTCAGAGGAAGAACCCTTCTGTTTTTGGTGGGGGTCAAAGGTCCTCTGGGGTCACAGGGATCAAACTGAAAACCTTTTTAACATGATATCTCAAGGTAGGAAACTTGAATAAATTTCATATTTAGTATGTAGATGTGTTATGGTAAGGTAAGGATCCCTATTGTTTTTTGGAGGTCAAAGGTCATCGGGGTCACCAGGAGGTCAAACCCTGAAAACCTTGGCAACATGATCTCTCTTTGTAAAAAGCTTGGATAAATGTTATACCTGGTATGTAGACGCATCATGGTAAGAGGAAGGACCCTATTGTTTTTGGTGGGGTCAAACTCTGAAAACCTTGTTAACACCATATCTCAAGGGAGGAAGCTTGGAAGAATGTCATACGTAGTGTATAGATGCATTATGGTGAGACAAAGAATTCAATCATTTTGGGTGGAGGACAAAGGTCATCTAGGGTCACTGGGGGTCAAACCCTAAAAGCACAAGTTAACACGATATCTTGAGAAATTCAACATAGATGTTAGTATGCAGAAGTGTTATGGTGAGACTATAAGAACCCTTTTGTATTGGTGAAGTCAAAGGTCATATGGGTCACAGGGGTCAAATGCGGAAGACCAAGATCTTTGTCTGGGGTCACCACAGGTCACAAAAGAAAATTTCTCAAGAATTTTCAAGATCTTTATCAGGGTCACCCCACTTGTCCAAAAGCAGGAATTTGTAATTTTTTTCCTAGGGTGACACTAGCTCCGCAGTTTGCTGACCTAGTTTCGTGGGTCCCTTTGGGGCTTCTCATACTAGGTCAGCAATATTACCATTGACAAAGTTGGGCTACCGCACCTCGGAAATTTTTACAGGTCTCAATCTTTCTTAAATTCACGTCCTCTACTTTGTTTCTTCGTGCCCGTTTCTACGTACGTAAAAAGCACACGTCCTCCAAGGTTAACTGATATGCACAGATCACTAATATGTTCAAAATCATTATTGGTAAGAATATATGCACTTAATGTTCATAAATTTCAATTTACACAAGATTTTCTGTTTTGTTTGTAAGATGTTCTATCCAATTGTTCAAAACTTGTTACTAGGACGTTCACACTATTGTATGCTAAATAGCATGCATTGCTGTTCAATTGCGACAGTCCATAGCTATGGTTACGTCCATACATGCACATGTGCGTATATAGCAACAGCGGTACTGCAACATGTATGCACGCAGACGCAGGATCCCACAGGGATCTTTTGCTGTCAAAAAGTTTAATGGCAATAGTCTAGGCCTCCTAGTTCAGGGAACAAAGTGTACGTGAGAACTAGGCCTTGGTACCCTAGGCTAGGGTGACACCAGATGTTAAAATGCAAAATTTCACAACAGTTGCAAAACTCAAATATGAACACAATGCATTAAGTTTGCATTTTACCCGTCACTGAAAGAAATGGGTCAACATGGCATCATTTGGAATCATCGAAACCTCAATGCATTTTTGCATTCTTGTTTTCCATGTGCATTAATTTTTCTTTTTTAGGAATTTTCCACCCATATAGGCCTAACGTTAGGCCTAATGTTGTAGCCAGTGTAGGGCTATAGTATAAACAGTATACTAGGTTAAGCCTACCTTAATAGCTTTACAGATTATGTGCCTAGGGATTTCACACATCTTGGGAGGGAATTGCCCCACTGAAAATTCTTTTTAAAAGGGATTTCATACAGTTTCTTTGGAATTCAATCCACTGCTACACGTACAGGGGTTTATTATCATCTTTTTTATGCAGAATAATTTTGGAGTAGTTGTGAACAAAGAAAAAAACATGCGCGACATTCCCATAGTGCTTTTATGTTTTTGCTGGATGTTGGTCGAGTGACCCTTGCGCTAATTAATGCAAACCCTGGTTAGATGGGATTTAATCACACACCAACATGAATGTGATAGAGAAGTCAAGAAACGTCAAAACTGCTTTGCAAATTTTGAGCGCTCAGTTCTTCCGTTTTGGTTTCATTGAAAGAAACCTGCAGTATACGGTCTTTAATTATAGCATATGGGTGTGTGTTTGTGACTCTGCATGTGCATGCGGTATCTTAAGAATGGGAATGTTGGTGAGTGTCATACTTGGTATGTAGATAGCCCATATGGAGTATGAGAACCCTATTGTTTTGATGGGGGTCAAAGGTCATTTGGGGTTACCAGAGGTCAAATACTGAAAATTTTTTGCATGTGATAGCTCAACAATGGAAACATTCAGGAGTCTCATTCTTGGTAGGCAGGTAGCCCATATTCACTTTAAGGAGTCTATTGTGTGTTTGATGGAAGTCAAATGTCATTCTGGGTCTCCAGAGGTAAAATACTAAAAAAAGTTGTGCCATTACTTTCTCAGAAAAAGGGAAATATTTATGACTCTAATACTTGGTATGTAGGTTCCCAGGGCTGTAGTATGCAGAGGGGGAGGCAACTGCTGAGATTTCCAAATCGTACATATACCACATGCGAAAGGATGGTGGTGCTCTATGTAGGCAGTGTGTGAACATTGTACCGCAACTGCACGTTTTCTTTATCTAGGTGCCACTATATAACACAATCGTGTTGTTGTGTCGTTAAACCCCTATAGCTCTGCACGTGAGTCATACCTCAGGAAACTCCTCCCTATCCATAACCAAGGCCTTAAGATCTGCCTAGGAGCTTTCCGTACCTCCCCAATGCAGAGTCTTTACATCGAAGCGAGCGAGCCACCCCTCCATATAAGATGGAAAAAGTTGTCACTCCAGTTTGCCCTCAAACTGAGGAGTCATAGACAAAACCCGACCTTTGAGACGGCCTTTCAACCAATAAGGTTTAGTGACATATATTGTGAGGAAACCATCAGCTATCCCTCCATTTGCTATTCGCGTTTGGTGGGGGGGCTTTTACCACAGGTGTGTAACAAACCCCGACTTCGTAGCACAGTTTGCACCTTTGACCATGCACTCCTACCTCCCTAGGGACGGTTAAGTGCCAGCCCGATTATAAATGTACGCTTAAAGGGAAGGAAAGTTGTATGAGGAAATATCCAAAGAACTTCAAACCAAATCACGACTGGTGCTATCGTGCCAGCTTGAATGAACTGTACGACATACTTGAAACAGCTTATCTGTGGTACCATCGTTATCATGTCCAGCTAATACCGATGGTTCCAAAGGTACGAACAGGGTCGCAGCTGCAGCGGACAAGCCAAGATGCATTTTTTTGGCAAGTCAGACTACCGGATGATGCACTCAATATTTAGCTGCCCGAACTCCGAGGCACTTAACGATGGCATTCGAGCGTGATCGGAAACCTCGCAACGACCGCCAGTTCATTGTGTTTTCACAGACTCTGGCTAAATCCAGCCTTTTCGCTCTTTCACGGCCCGATGAGCAAAACACCCCAGTGTAAATAGCTCCTCCGGGAAGCTTACTCCAATTTTGGTGAGACTGCAGAAGTCCGGTTGTGACTCGCGTGGGTTCCGTAGTCACGTGGGCATTACACGGAAATGAAAAGGTAGAACACGCTAGCTAAGGAAGCCCTACAGATGGACATTTACCACACCTCCACGTACCCACACTGATTACCGTCCTAACATCACGGCTATATAGAATCAATCAATGGGCAGTGAACTGTGGGATTCTTTCCCAGAGACCAAATTATACCAGGTTTCAAACCAACGGTCGGGTCCTGTGGGTATGGAAACCCCCTACAAAACGAGAGATGATTTGGTTACTGACTAGGGCACGAATCAGGTCACACTTACCTAACACATGGCTTATTTGCTCCACGGGGAAGAGAGACCATATTGTATGCCCCCTGTGAATTGCGATGTCACCGTCAGTCACATTTCTCGTCGACTGCTATGAGATACTCCCATATTTCGTCAGAAATATTACAGTGTACCAGACCTGAAGACATTGTTTGAACACACGGACCCCACTCCTGCATCTTGGATTTTCTCGAAAGAAAGTGGCCTTTACAGGAAATTTTGACATGACAGCCCATTTGCTTTTGTCAAGACTTTAGAATTTTGCCAAATGTTTTAATTCTTTTTTAGTTTTAGTTTTACCCAACCTTTACCCTGTTCTATCTAGCTGACACTACATAACACATTCGTGTTGATGTGTCGTTAAATCCAATCTAACTAACTAACTAACCCATCTAACTAACTGCGCCCTAAAATTTCTGCCCAGGCTACGGCCCTGGTTCCTCATATGTAGGAACTACTTCAAGAAATGTAATTAATGTATTTGGTGGAATTCAAAAGTCATGGGGTCCCAGAGATTAAAGTCTAACCAGAAAGCCCAAAGGCTTAGTGATTCCTTGCCGAATGGGGATGCTTTGTTGCACTGAGGTTTATCCCTCAAATTTACAAGTATTACAAGTATTCAACACCCGTCTTGAAATATCGTGTTTTTTTAACATGCATTTGGTCTATTGGACCTCTGATGACCTCTAAGTGGACCTCATGACCTCCAATGGATCTTGGATCTTGAAAATTCTTGGGAAATCTTTTGCTTTTTTGACCTCTGGTAACCCCAAGATGATGATCTTGGGAATTCGTCGAGAACATTTTGCTTTCTGACACTTTTTGTGACCCCAGATGACACTCTGGAATTCTTGCTTTTTTAGCATCTGGGGAACCCCCATGACAATCTTGGGAATTCTTGGGACAAATTTTTGCTTTTTGACCTCTGTGACCCCATATGACCAAATCCTTGGCACTTCTTGGCGAAATTTTGCTTAAGGTGTATGTGGAAGAGAAGAAAAGCCCTTTTTGACCTCTGGTGACCCATGTGACGGACGATATTAGGAATTTTGTGGGGAAATTTGTTTTTGACCCTCTGGTGACCCTCAGATGACCTTTGACCACGTACCAAAAACAATGGGTTTTTTTTCCTCTAAACATGAACAAACCAATATACCACGTATGTACAGTTGTCCTTCATTCCTACCTTGAGATCATCGTGGATTACAAGATTTTCAATCTTTTGATCTCCAGACCACCTCAAATGACCTTTAACCTTCACCAAAAAATATAGGGGATCCTTCCTCTTCACATGACAAGATCTTACATACAAAATATGAAAATGTGTCCAGTCATTGCTATCTTGAGATATCAATGATTACAAGTGACATTCTTAACAAGGTTTTCACAGTTTTTACACTCCGGTGACCTTAGATGACCTTTGACCTCTACCACAAACAATAGGGTCCTTCTCTCTCAACATGATAAATCTATATCCCAATATGAAAAGTTGTTCGGTCACTGCCATCTTTGAGAGTATCCGTGTTTACAGCCGTTTATAGAGGTTTTCGCATTGTTTAACCTCCGGTGGACCTCAGATGACCTTTGACCTCTACTAAAAAGAACTAGCTTCTTTCTCTTGACATGACAAATTCTGTAAAATATCCAAATATGAAAAGTGTCCCTTCAACTCACTATCTTGAGAAATTGTGATTACAAGAATTTGTTTTCAGTCGTATTACTTCCCGTGCACCTCAAATGACCTTTAACCTTCACCAAAAACATTTAAGGGTTCTTCCTCTCAACTTGGACAAATCTATATACCAAATATGAACAATTGTTCCCGTCCTTGCTATCTGCGAGATATCGTGTTTACAAAGCAAGTTTACGAGGTTTTTCAGTCAGTTTAACCTCGGGTGACCTCAGATGAACCTTTGACCTCTACCACAAACAACAGGCTTCTTACCTCTTGACGATGACAAATCTGTATAGTCAGAATATGAAAGTTGTCGGTCATTGCCTAGCTTGGGGGGACGGGGAGAATACTCGTTGTGTTTTACAAGGTTTTCGCTTTTTGACCTCTGGTGACCTCCGATGACCTTTGACCTCTACCAAAAGCAATAGGCTTCTTCCTCTCAACATGAAAAATCCATATACCAAATATGAAAAGTGTCGGTCATTGCTAACTGGATATATCGTGTTTACAAGCAAGGCGTCACACACACACATACACACACACACACGACATCACCATCGCATAGATTCCTTGCCTGCCTTCGGCAAGGAATCAAAAACCTAGTTTTTTATCATTGTAGGCCCTTTTTCAAGGTACGGTATCTTAGTTTTCTCTTGCGTGGTGCAGGGCTCGAAATAACCAACAGCATCGAGACCCCTGGCTGTCAGGCCTACTGATGCCTGTACGTAGTGCCCCTCAGAAATAACGTTTATGATACACTGTTCCCTTTTTTCAACCTTATTTCGAGTCGTGATGGTGGGGATATATTGGTCCAAAACATTAACAAGAATTACAGGATAGAGCCTTTGTAGTTCTGGATGAAGTTTAGTCTACCAAAATGAGTTCATATTCTGGTTTATCTGGCAGTAATCAAAGCTCATAAGCTCTCAAAGTCAGCTTGTACAGCATTTAGGCTACATTAGTTAGGCCCTATGGGAATACAGTGGCAGATCCAAGTCCAACGAGGGAGGCCAGGGTCAAGAAACAAGTGTTGCCAGATGAAAATATGGGGGCATTGCACAACATTGTCAAACGCTTGCCTTTAAGTTGTGCCAATTGAAGTTTTTGACATATGAACTATATCTGCAAATGAACTTGATCTTAAGTAATTTAAAAGTTGTATACTTCTTAAAATGAAGATTAAAGTTCATTTTTATAGCCAATTTACCAATGCTGTGAGTTACAAGATCAAGGTTATAATCAAGTGCACTTTTTGTGTAGTGTATTTCAGACACTGTGAGTGATGTGTTTTGGGCATAATTAGACCAATTAAATTTTAAGTTATGGTAGTCATTCGACATTAGAGGTGGTAGTTTGACAGCTTCTTTGAAAAGGTTTTCACTCATTTTCTTAATTTTTTTTCTTTACTATAACAGCATGTGGAATATCAGGGAAACGCTTGTTGAGCCTGGAAAGGTATGATCTTTCAGAAATATTCCCAGGGGACATATTTTTTGGCATCAGAATGGATGCATGGAGCTTGCTTCAGCGTCTAAAGGTGCGTACCTATTTTGATAGTTATAAAGTCTTACATCATGAAACACCATTATATCCACCGTGCCTGTTCAAAATTTCAGATATCAGTAGGCCTATAGGCTCATTCTGGTCCAGCATCATTCAAAATACTGTAACAAGAAACCATAATCCATTGGTCATTACATACAGTATGACTATGATTCACTGTACCCAAGGCCTGCATGTACAAGTATATAAGTTGACGGAATGAGGGGCACATTGGTCCAGTCGATCAGTATAGGCATTAAACATTATGGCAGTAGATCTGTGATTAAATGGTGGCAGTACCACAAAGTTATTTCATTTACAAAGTTACATTAATTGGGGTTTCAAGTCAAACATGGACCTTTCAAGAAACAGGGTTCGGTTTCTTCTGGAAGAAACCATATATTTTACTTCCGGGGACGTGGAAGAAACTGGTGAAAGTTGTCACCATCTCTACATACTAGACTGTACAGTGCGGCATTCTTCGTACCAGGGTCCTCAACAGCCGGTATCACATCGCAGTTTTTGATAACCAGAATGCATTGATGCATTGAGGTTTCGATGATGTATACTTCATGGGAAATAATGTCACTCAAGATATCTTGTTAACAAGGTCTTCAGAGTTTGACCCCCAGTGACTTGTGTCCCTACCAAAAACAATGGGGTTCTTGCTGTTGCCATAATGCATCTACATGCCAAGTCTAAAATTCATCCAAGCTTCTTACCTGGAGATATTGTGTTAACAAGGTTTTTAGAGT
>JAIZAY010002187.1:0-10972 GCA_029531755.1 Holothuria leucospilota | reverse complement strand
CCTTCAAAAAACTTTTCCCCAATGTGGTTCCAACAAAAACTTCCCCCTTCTTCCAACGTTGGCCCAACGTTTTTGTGCTATCGGGGTTTCCCCCGAAAACCTTAATGGGAATGGTTGTCCGTGTGGCATATACTTTTAAATAAGAAAAAGTGACTGGGAAAAATTTAAAATTTTACCAGATGAGCCAAATTTCCCATATATTCACTTTCAAAATTTCCCCCAAGATTTTCCGAGGGGCCAACTCCCCCCCCCCCCTGTCCCCCCCCCCCAGCACGCCACTCCCCTCGACGGCTCCCTAAAAGACAAAAACCCTTTTTTTGAATTTCTATCAATTTCGGCAGTTAACTTGCGTAAATTCCCCCCCAGTGACATTCCTCACCCATTCCACCTCTTCCGTAGCCTATAATCTTCACCTTAATATTAGGCCTGCGGTGGAATTCCTCCTATGAGATAACAGTCGACAATTCCCTCCCGCAACAACATCACCTGTAGTAATAGCCTAGTCGGTGACATTTAAGTTGGGCAGATGGGAATAGGGAGAGTAGGCTTTTAAAAAAAGGAATTTTAAAGGAGGGGAAACAGTTTTAGATTTCTGTGAATGCAAAAAACGCCAAAAAATTTTTAACTTTATGAAAATAAAAACATCCCTTTTTTTTATGATTTATTAATCCTTTTTGTACCAAACAAATGAGAAGCTGAAAGTTTCTACACAAACGACTTTTTGGGAAGTTTTATTTCAAAATTTTGAACGTGCCCTATGTAAAACTAATTGGTCTCAATTGCAAACAAAAATTTTTCATTTAGGCTGCTAAGCTTCACGAAAAAAAATCCGCCCCCAGGCTACACTTACCACTGTGGTTGTCGTTTTTATCGGGCGTCCCCCATTCACGGGGGGCCCCTGCCATTTTGGTTCGCAAACACTTTCCCCAACGTAATGCCGCCAAACCACGTCCCCAAGCTTTTAAGTTTCTTTTTTTTGGTGTATAAAACGATCCCTAAACAAAATTAAGACAGGATCATTAGTCCGCTCAGATAGGCCTATACATATATCCTAATGCACGGTGTTTGTATGCCCTTTTTGACCCTCTTGTTTAGTTCGGTTCATATGAGTTCATCAGTTTCCCATGCACAAGAGATAGCTTAACACTCTCGAGTTCAAACGGTAGAATACGATAAAGGGTGATCAATTTTCATAAAGATAATCGTCATGGCATGGAGACTGCTTTAAGGAGATTAAAGTCCACCTCAACTTTATTTAAATTAAACAAGCTCTCTTGTACTACTTGACTTAAAACTCGTCAATTTGTTGTGTAAACGAAAGACAAATTAAGATCACTCAATGTAGTTCTGTTTGAAAAAGTATGGATACTCACTTGAAAAGCACTATGATAGGGCCGTCAGAAATGGGGTGTGTGAGACTATGTGCCCCTCCCAATAATTTTCAGTTAATTTTTTTTTCAATATATTTTAGATTATCAAACAACGTCTTAAAAAGGAAACAAATCACTTAAGTAGGCAATAATAAAACCCAAGAATCAGTTCAGTTCTCAACCCACATTCCACCCTTTCCATCTCTGAGACCTTCCGAGGTCTTGCTACGTATTACGGCAAACAAGTTTCAATGGCGGCTCTAAGGGGTAAGGTGAGGGCATGAGGGGTGTCTCCAACTGTGAAGCTTAATGTATATAGGAAGCTTTCAAAAATATGGAGAAGCACAAATTAGAAGAGATCGTTAGAGAGGCAGCTTAAGTCCAAGAAATTTTAAGTCGAAAGGGACATTTTGTTTGACATATGGTGCTGTGTGCTTTTTGAAAGAAAGTAGAGGTACGCCTCCCCAGTGCGCTCCAACAGTTCCTACCCTTAACTCTACAGTATGCTCGAAGAATTTTTACCCCCCCCCCATATATTAAGATCTCTGATTGCCATAGATCTAGGCCTATGAGGAGGCTTGGACGCACCCCTTCCCTTCCCTCGTGACTTCAAAATGTCAAGTTAAGGGTAAAAATGTTCATTCCAGGTCATTAGCACTTTACTCTCTGCTCAGATATGTCTTGACAGGGTGATTATTTCACTCAGGAAAAAATATGAAGGGAAACACCATATCCACCCCTTATGAAATGCCTTCCAGTACGCATATGCTATCCGCTGCTATTTCATAAATTGTTGGCACCACTTACGAATGCGGATCACATGACTGGAACAAAATAGAGATTCGGTGCAAATTCTGGTACTTGTCCATACATTTATACGAAGGTAAAGAAGACAAGGTCCGTACGTGACAAACACAAAGACATTGTAATTATTTATTCACTAATTAAATTGTAACTACATTCATCCGTCCTCTGCCTGTGTGCGGCGATCTTAGAGGAACCTAATCAAATGAATAAGGTGTAAATAAAAAAGGCAAAGAACTTTGTTATACAGGACAGACAAGGTAAATCCAAAAAATGGAAAAAAAAAATTTTAGAGGTGCGAATTCTGAACAAAAAAGTGTATTTTCAACAACTTTTGGATCAGGAAGAGTGGCAATTCCTGTTTTGGATCATGGCGGCAAGAGAATAACTGAACTTATTTTGTGTGCATGTAACTTGTTCAGAACTTTTACAAAATTTTCCTAGCTTGTTTTAACGTTATGATGTGTGTACCCTTCCCCCTCTCCTCCACACACACACACACACACACACACCTCATTGTTAGATAGAAGGGGATGAGGTGTTAGCAACCCCTTCCTCCCTGCATGCGTAATGAAAAAAAAAACTATATTAGGAGCTTACCTTTGGATGAGGACTACACAGTATCACACCGGGCCGGTAGCCGGGATGGTGAATTTTGGGGGAAAAGTGCATGTTTAGAGGGTATTTTCATGGGCCCACTATGGGATCCTTAATTGGAACCAGAGACCAGATTAGAGGGCATAACCGTGACCAAATCGAAGCGTGATGTAACTTTGTTCATTTGCCCTTCCCACATTCTAATGTGTGATAGAATAACGCATACAACTAGTCGATGTTATTCATCCGTTCATTCAAAAAACTTATAAATTGCTGGCGAAACAGTGCCCAAGGTATTAGGGTTTAGTACCCCTAAAACTGCAAAACGAGAAAACATTCACTGTCAAGTCTCCAGGTAGACTTGAACCCACGCACTTCAAGTTAGCTCTCGGAGGCGAGCGCCTTACCGACCGACCAACGAAAATATTGATCACTAAGTTAAAAATATATTTAAAAATACTTAGTGTTCAGCTTTATAACATACAAACCCCCGACTGGCGCTCGCCTCCGAAAGCTAACTTAAAATTTGCGGGGGTTTTCAAGTCTACCTGGGCCCTTGACATTGGGGAATTTGTTTTCCCTTTTTGCAGTTTTTGGGGGTAAAAAACCAAAACCTTTGGGGCCTGTTTCCCCCACCCTTTTTAATAATTTTTTAAAATAAAACGGATAAATAAAAATCAAATAGTTGTATTTCTTTATTTATCACCCCATTAGAATGGGGGAAAGGGGAAAATGAACAAATTTTACATCACGCTTCAAATTTGGTCCTTTTATGCCCTCTAATCTGGTCCGGGTTTTCCCCAATTAAGGACCCCAAGGGGCCCATGAAAACCCCTTCTAAACTTTCCTTTTTCCCCAAAAAAACCCCCACCACCCCGGCTACCGGCCCGGTGTGATATTGTGTATTTCCTAATCCAAAAAAAGTCCTAATTATTTTTTTTTTTTTTTCATTACGCATCCCGGGAGGAAGGGGTTGCTAACCCCTCATCCCCTTCTATCAAAAAATGGGTTTGGGGGTGTGTGTGTGTGTGTGGAGGAGAGGGGGAAGGGTACACCATAATAACGTTAAAAAAAAGGGGAAATTTTTTTAAAAAGTTCTGAAAAAATTTCCATGCCCCAAAAAAAAGTTTTTTTTCCCTCTTGCCGCCATGACCCCAAACAGTTTTCCCATTTTCCCCTGACCCAAAAGTTTTTTGAAAATACACTTTTTTGTTTCAGAATTCCCCACCCCCTTAAAATTTTTTTTTTTCCCCTTTTTTGGGTTTTTAATTTGCCCTGTCCGGGTATAAAAAAATTTCTTTGCCTTTTTTTTTAAAACCTTATTCTTTTGATTGGGTTTCCCTCTAAGATCCCCGCACAAAAGGCAGAGGACGGTGAAGGGTTTTCAATTTAATTAGGGAATAAATTTAAAAGTCTTTGTTTTTGGTCACGTAGGCCTTGTCTTCTTTCCCCTTCGTATAAATTAGGGAAAGTACCAAAATTTTTGCCCCAAATCTTTTAATTTTTTTTCCCCAGTCATGTGATCCGCATTCAAGGGTGGTGCCAACAATTTTGAAATAGCACGGATAGCAATGCGTACTGGAAGGCATTTCAAAAGGGGTGGATATTTTGTTTTCCCTTCATTTTTTTTTTCCTGAGTGAAATAATAAACCCGGGAAAAGACATATTTTGGCAAGGGGGTAAAGTGCTAATAACGGGAATGAACATTTTTCCCCTTAAACTTGACATTTTGAAGTCACGAGGGAAGGGAAAAGGGGGTTTGCGCCCAAGCCTCCTCATGGCCCCTGGGATCTATGGAAACAGAATTTTTAATAAGGGGGGGGGGGTTTTAAAATTTCTTCGAGCATACTGTAGATTTAAAGGGTTTGGGAAAACTTTTGGGAGCGCACTGGGGAGGGCCCTTTAAACTTTCTTTCAAAAAGCACAAAAGACCTATGCCCAAAAAACCGATGCCTTTCTAATTTGTGTTTCCCATTTTTTTTGAAAGCTTCCTATATACTTTAAAAGCTTCACATTTTGGGGAGACACCCCCTCTGCCCCCCCACCTTCCCCCTTAGAGCCCCTTTGAAATTTTGTTTCCGAAAATTTTAGAAGGGGACCTGGGGAAGGGCCCTCAGAGATGGAAAGGGGGGAAATTTGGGGGTTAGAACTAAACCCTGTTCTTGGGTTTTATTTTTTTGCCTATTTAAAATTGTTTTTTTTTTCCCTTTTTTTAAACGTTTTTTGATAATCAAAAATTATTGAAAAAGAAAAATTAACTGAAAAATTTTTGGGGGGGGGGCACATAGTCTCACACACCCCATTTTTTGAGGGCCCCCCTATCAAGGGGCTTTTCAAGTGAGGATCCTACTTTTTCAAACAAAAACACTTTGAGTGATTTTAATTTTGGGTTTTTCCCTTTTTACACAAAAAAAATTTGACGATTTTAAGTCAAGTAGTAAAAAGAGAGTTTTTAAATTTTAAAATTTAAAGTTGAGGTGGCTTTAATCTCCTTAAAGCAGTCCCCAGCCTAAACAAATTTCTTTATAAAAATTTGATCACCCTTTTTTGTATTCTCCTTTTAAAAACCTCCAAAGAGTGTAAAACCCTTCTCTTTGCAGGGAAAAAATTTGAACCATAAAAACCGAACAAAACCCAAGAGGGTAAAAAAGGGCAAAAAAAAACACCGTGCATTAGGATATATTTACGGCCTATCGAGGGGAAAAACTGATGTTTCTTTTCGGGGTAACTTTTTGTTTTTTGATAGTCTTATACCCCAACAGCAAAAAAAAAACCTATACAAGCTTGGGAACGGGGGGAATTGGGGGCATTTACGTTGTGAAAATTAAATTGGGGAAAACCAAAAGGGCAGTGCTCAGTAAATTTGGGGGACCCCGTTTTAAAACGAAAACCCACCAGTGGTAAGGGTAGCCTATGGGGTTTTCTTTCTTGAAGCTTAGCCGGGCCTGACTAAGGAATGTTTAGTGTCTTCCAGCTCCCGGGGTTGAAGTGCTGAAGCCCAAAATTAGCTTTTTCAGTAGGGGGCCACTTTTAAAAATTTGAAGAACTTGCTAAAAGCCCATTGTGTAAGAAACAGGGCAGGGGGCTTCTGGGGGTTTGAGTCCAAAAAGGGATAATAATGAATCACAAAAAATTTTAAGAATGTTTTTTAAATTTTCCCCTAAAAAAAATTTTGGGCCCTTTTCCCTTTGCATTTTAAAGGGAAATTTTAAAATGCTCTTTTTCCTTTAATTAAATTTTTTTAAAACGCTACTCTCCCCTTTTCCCCAAATCTCCCCAATTTAAAAATGTCACCGCCTAGGCAGTATTACCGGGGAGCTGTAAATAACACCCCCGGGGTTTTATTTACAGGTGATGTTTACTGGGGAAAAAATTTGGCGATTTTTAAACTCATAGGAGGAATTCCACCGCAGGCCAAATTTTGGCCCTAGGGGAAAGGGGTTTAAAGGGGGTGGGGAAATTTTGGGGGGAGATCTAAACGTCCAAGTTAACTGCCTGAAATTTTTTCAGAATTAAAAAAGTTTTTTCTAGCCTTTTTGGGGAGCCGTCGTAGGACAGGGGGGGGGGGAACCGGGGGCCCCGGGGTTTTCCGGCAAGCGACCCCCATTTGATCGGGCCCACGATCGGACCCAAAATTTTTATAAAAAAATGTAGCCTCCCGGAAAAGTCAAAAAAGTTTAAAAATTGATTTATAATAAATTTTACCCCCCAATTTCAATAGGGTCCTCAGTGATACCTTACGAGGTAAATACAAGTACTGCCTAAAAAAACCAGTGCTGGTATATTTGGTTACAGTAGGCCCCAGTTGACCCCCAGGCAGGGACAAAATTTAAATCATACACTGTATGCCCCTGGAACTTTGGGGATACAAAAAACTAAAAAGGTGCCCAAAAAAATTGTACTCGGGGGGGGTGTGATTATATTAGCTTTCAGCTTTGGCGTGATAAGGCCTGTATACACGAGCAACATTCCCAAAACATTTCCAAAACATTCACTCGCAACAAACCGGCAAAATACGCTTGTTTTCAGTTCATTGCACAATGTAGACAGGGTATGCAACAATTTCAAAACATTTTGAAAACGTTTTGAAAAGAATTGACAACTATTCTGTTTTGGAAATGTTTTGGGACTGTTGCTCGTTGTATACAGGCCTAAAGATGTAACAGACTTCATATGGTATAGAACAGAAGTGTACCATTACATGTATACCTGCAGTAAGAAACTCGGAAAAATTTTCTTGGGCACTGGTTTAACTTTTACGGTGGATCGCGTTGGACATAACTCCTTGCCTCCGATGAGATAAGTCTGTTGAGCCTTGCACATCTAATATCTTTGAAAGATAGTGTATGAATATTTTCATCTTATTTCAATAAATTTGTACATACTACAGAACAAGTCCCTCACCTGGTTCTTTCCCTCTGGACCCCACCAGGGCAGGCTACATGGGGCCAGTGATGAGCTAGTACCCTGTGGAGAAAGCTTCGTGCGTCCTTGTCATCTGCGACGACGTTGACCCGCGAGTGGACTATCATGACTCTCAAAATGGCCCTTCATAGAAATTGAGGTTCCCCACCTCTCTGTTAGGAGCGAAACACTTATATATACGGTGTTCTAAATGTGAGGTTTGGTTCCAACTCGAAGTTTACCAATCTCTAATCAAAAAGGGGAGCATTCAACTTCGACCACGTCCACTGTTAGTTGAAATACTATAGATAGTATGTGAGGTTTTGCCTTGAAGGACTAATTACCTGCGGGATGAAGACCCGTGTATGACATAACCTGCATTAGTAGATGGTACAGTGGAATTTGCTCTAACAGTTTTAACGCATGTGGTTTATTTGCCAACTTTCTGTATTTAAACTTACATTATGGGAGCTGCTACTAGACAGAGGCAGCTCTATGCCTATATGATGCAGTTTGGGCGTTACGGAATACAGTACCCACTGAGTCCTATGTCCATGCCGGATAGAAATAACAATTTTCGCCCGTTGATTCGCTAAGAATTTGAGGGCATAAAAATATAGGCCTAGCCTACATGAGGTTATAGGTTAGATGAGATTTAACGTCCCAGTTTCCAACCAATTGGTTCAAGTCGAGACGACCACGGCCTTTTTTCCAGTTGTGGCTCACTGGCTTGTTTTCCCTACTCCATTGTTTATGCTGAGCACCAAGCACAAAGGCAGTAGGTTCCATTTTTAAAGTCTTTGGTATGACCCGGTCAGGATTTGAACCCCAGACCTGGCTGCAAGTCGGATGCTCTAACCACTTGACCACTGCAGTCGGTCATGAGGCAAGGGAGGGGGGGGGGGAGGCAATAATTTAACGGGCGAGCCAATATTTGGTCAACGACAATATTATTTGCTGATATTGTGAGTGTGAAACATACAGTAGCCTCCTTCAACAATTTGGTTGAAGTGGCTGAATATTTTTGATATTTTGGCAAAACCCGTAATATTTGCTGATATTCTGTAAACATTGGAGTTTCTGATGGTTGAAAGAGGCCATGAAAACGATTTTTTTCCGGCACCCTTCGCTCGCACACTTTTCAGAATGAATGTTCGGTTAGTAAGAAGGGAAGTGAAATATTTGATAATATTTCGTTCGTGTCCCTGTTGGTAAGATTGTTTTCAACTTTCAATGGGACCTACTTTTAGATGAATGTTTCTCCAGGAAAAGTAGCCTCTTGCATAATTAAACTATTGCGTAGATATTGCGATATTAAAAATATTTTTCATATCCCTGTTTTTCACAATCCTTTTTGTTCATACAACTGACTTAATTTCAGATATACAGATATAACTACAATAACAAATTTAATAAAGCTATGGCTAAACAAGTAAATCAAGCTTAGAGTAGCTTTGTATAGTTTACTTTCTTAATCGTATAATTCACAATTGCCGTTGGACCTCAGACTTGAATTGTTTGGTCAAGTTATTCTCCCAGTTTTGATTTATGGTTGTGAAATTTGGGGGATTAGTAAATTTTACACAATCGAAAACATTTCATATTAAATTCTGTAAGCAGGTTCTCAAATTGAACAAAGCTACCCCCAAATTTGTATGGCTCTTGGTGAATTTGGGCGACATAAAATAGCTAAAACGATTGAAATAGAATGATTTCTTTTTGGTTGAGAATTATTAATGGTAGTGAACGTAAATTATTATTTACAATTTACAAATTGTTGCGGGCCTTGCATGATAAGGGTATTTATAGTTCTCCCTGGATATTAAAGATTAAAAATATTTTAGATAGTTCTGGTATGTCATATATTTGGAATGATCCTTACGATATAAATATTCCGTGGGTGAAGAAAACATTGAATTTGAGATTAAGTGATATGTACGAGCAGAACTGGTTGTCTGAAGTTTATGAAAATTCCCAGTGTAAAAATTATCGTATCTTTAAATCCAGGCTCGTCTTGGAAAAATATCTTTTGTCCCTTAGTAATCGTGACCTTTTAAGTCTTTGTAGTTTCCATTTTGTGGGAATACTAAAATTCCTGCCACTGCCGGATGTTTTCTTAACATCGACCTTAATGACAGACTTTGTGAGCTTTGTACAAGTGGATCGATTGGTGATGAATTTCATTATCTTTTTCAGTGTACGGTATTTAAATCGGATAGAGAGCATTTTTTGAAACGTTACTATAGGGTGGGTCCAAACACTTTAAAAGTGGCTCAGCTTTTAACAACAAGAAATAAGAGGGTGCAAAGGAAACTAGCCACATTCTGTAGTATTATATCCAATCGCTTTAAATAAGTATTTTTCATTACATAAGGGTGAGCATGTGTGTGCCTTTTTAGCTTTGTGTGTTCGTGTTTGTGTATAAGTAGCTTTGTGGTTCATACATATCTATCAAGTTTTTCGTATATTTGGTTACTTTATTTTCAGTTGGGGTCTGGTGACTAGGTTTAATTTTGTTTAATTTTGTGTGTATTTGAATGTATAATTTGAAGAAGGTATAAAGAGTAAATAAACTGAACTGAACTGAACCGGTATACAAATTTGAAATTCTTGTAACTGAATGAGAGCAAATCAAGCGGAAAATCGCCAAGCAAGACCTTAATTTTGTACGCTATCTCCATACTTCCCAAACCAGCTGGATTCTGGGAAACACTGAAAGAGTATTTTCCAGTGCACTTAGCCCGCCAGTTGCTGATGCCTAACAGCATTATTGGGGAAAATGCAAGGGATTAATATTCCGAAGGTTAAGTTTAATGTCCTTGTGGCCCAGTGATCATTAATTCTGTCCATTCAACACTTTTTGTTCTGTACAGTCAGTGACAGTAGTGACCAGCTTTAGTTTGACCTCTTTCCAAGACAGATAAAACTTACTCTTTTCATGTACGCTGCCCTCCTGACTTCAGACGAATGCCTAAAATAATTAACACGGGCGGCTCTGGGGTCCTCACTCTAACAGGCCATGACATAGTCAGCGGATCACACCGGGACGTGCTATTTCGAATCCCGTAATCTCGAAACAATACGTAAATTTTCTTCAACAGACGGTTCTTTTTTCCGGCTTGGCGCTCACGTGCGGCTTTCTCGTGTCATTTTCAGGAACCTTCTTGTTATTCCTGGTCATTCATCCCCATGTCAACCACTCAAACCAACCTACTAATGGATTTAAAACTGTACAGTAAACCATGGGCATCCGCAGGTAGGGGCAAGGGGGGCACTTGCCCTCCCCTGGAAAATCAAAAATTTGAAAAAAACGAAGAAAAAATAAAGAAAAAACGAAGAAAAATTAACATCAACATTTCTTCACAGTTCACTCAGTGTTACCCCTATTTATATGCAGAAGATAGGCTTTAGAAGTGCCATTTCCAGCGATGTGGGAGGCTTTGGGGGCCAAAATTTTCTTGCGCTCCGCGCCAACCCATGCTTGCGAGGAGCTTTTCCCCCCTAAAAAATTTTTGCAAAAGTTTTTGCCCCTCCCTGAATTTTTTTCTGCGGACGCCCATGCAGTAAACGTTTGGTTGCTATTGACTTCTGAACTCAACCCAATTGCAGGCTTGAATCATTGCTAAATGTACCCAAGGGATCATGGGAACTGGGAGTACAAACAATGAACTAACTCAGCGCAAGTGCTACTACTACTGTATTGTATTACCCCCAGTTCTCATGCACCCTTACGTAAGCGTGACGTAATCATTAAAGTCTGCTATGCCATATTTGCTACTTAAAAAAAATTTTTTTTG
>JAIZAY010002185.1:0-10983 GCA_029531755.1 Holothuria leucospilota | reverse complement strand
AAATAACACTTGGCAAAATCATAATTCAGGGAATTGACAACAAGTTGTCGAATTCTATCCCAAAAGGTGAGATAAAATTCGGATGGGAGGCCTTCCGACCCCGGAGATTTATCTTTAGCCGTAGAGAGAAGCACCTGGAAACATTTCGACATTGTTAAGAGGCCTTCGCAATACCTCTCATCACCATAAAGATTTTTATGCGGATAATTGCAATTTGTGTAGAAACTGTCTGCGGTAACATTCTCTTTTTGGTTTCGATGATAAGAGAAACCAATGCATTCGTGATGGCGTATGTGTGTATGTATGTGTGTATGTGCGTGTGTGTGTATGTGTGTGTGTGTATGTGTGTATGTGTGTGTGTATGTGTGTTTGTGACGCTGCTCGTTAACACGATATCTCAAGAAGGGAAACTCTGACAGTTCTCAAACTTGGTACATAGATGCCCCATATTGAGAGGAAGAACCCTATTGTTTTTGGTGGGGGTCAAAGGTCATCTGGGGTCACCGGGGGTCAAACTCCGAAAACCTTGTTAACACGATATCTCGAGATAGGAAGCTTGGATAAATTTCATACTTAGTATGTAGATGCGTTATGGTAAGAGGAAGAACCCTATCGTTTTTGATGGAGGTCAAAGGTCATCTGGGGTCACCGGAGGTCAAACTCTGAAAACCTTGTTGACACGTGATCTCAAGTTAGGAAGCTTGGATAAATTTCATACTTAGTATGTAGATGCGTTATGGTAAGAGGAAGGACCCTATCGTTTGTGGTGGAGGTCAAAGGTCATCTGGGGTCACCGGAGGTCAAACTTGGAAAACCTTGTTAACACGATATCTCAAGATAGGAAGCTTGGATAAATTTCATACTTAGTATGTAGATGCATTATGGTAAGGGGAAGAACCCTATCATTTTTGATGGAGGTCAAAGGTCATCTGGGGTCACCGGGGGTCGAATGCTGAAAACCTTGTTAACATGATATCTCAAGTTAGGAAGCTTGGATAAATTTCATACGTAGTATGTAGATGCGTTATGGTAAGAGGAAGAACGCTACCGTTTTTGGTGGAGGTCAAAGGTCATCTGGGGTCACCGGCGGTTGAATGCTGAAAACCTTGTAGACATAATATCTCAAGTTAGGAAGCTTGGATAAATTTCATACTTAGTATGTAGATGTGTTATGGTAAGAGGAAGAACTATCATTTTTGGTGGAGGTCAAAGGTCATCTGGGGTCACCGGAGGTCAAACTCTGAAAATCTTGTTAACATGATGTCTCAAGATAGGAAGCTTGGATAAATTTCATACTTAGTATGTAGATCGGTTATGGTAAGAGGAAGAACCCCATTGTTTTTGATGGAGGTCAAAGGTCATCTGGGTCACGGAAGGTCTAACTCTGAAAACCTTGTTAACAACAGTTTCTCCAGGTAGTAGCTTGATAAATTTCATACTTAGTATGTAAGGCGTTATAGTAAGAGGAAGGTACCCTATCGGTTGTGGTGGAGGTCAAAGGTCATCTGGGTCCCGAGGTTAAAACACTGAACAACTCCTTGTTAACAGGTTGATCTTCAAGATAGTAAGCTTGGATAAATTCATACTTTATATGTAGATGCGTTATGGTAAGAGGAAGGACCCTATCGTTTGGGTGGAGGTCAAAGGTCATCTTGGGTCAACGGGAGGTCCAACTCTGAAAAACCTTGTTAACACCTTATCTCAGATAGGAATCTTGGGGGGGGGGAATGTAGAATTCATACTTACGTAGTAGTATGTGTTTATGGTAAGGGGGAGGAACCCTATCATTTTTGATGGAGGTCAAAGTGTCATCTGGGGGTTACGGGGGTTCAAATGCTGAAAACCTTGTTAACACGATATCTCAGTTAGGGAAGCTTGATAATTTCATACTTATATGTATATGGCGTTTATGGTAAGAGAAGAACCCTATCGTTTGTGGTGGAGGTCACAGTCATCTGGGGTCACCGGAGGTCAAACTCTGAAAACCTGTTAAACACGATATCTCAAGATCAGGAGCTTGGATATTTCTACTTAGATATGTAGATGCTTTATGGTAGGCTGAAAGAACGCCTATCATTCTGTGGGAGGTCAAAGGTCATCTGGGGTCACCGGGGTCGAATGCTGAAACCTTATAATCATGATATCTCAAGTAGAAGCTTGGATAAATTTTCATACTTAATATGTAGATGTTATGGTAAGAGAAGAACCCTTCCTTTTTTGGTGGAGGTCAAAGGTCATCTGGGGTCACCGGGGTCCGAAATGCTGAAACCTTGTTAAACATGATATCTCAGTGGGAAGCTTGGATAAATTTCATGCTTAGCATGTAATGTGTTTGATGGTAAGAGGAAGATTTCTATTGTTTTTGGTGAGGTCAAAGGTCATCTGGGTCCACCGGAGGTCAAAAACTCTGAATCTGTTCAACACGATTCTCAAGATAGAACTTGGATCAATTTCATACTTAGTAATGTATATCGTTATTTTAAGAGAAGAACCCTATCGTTTTGGGGATGGAGGTCAAGAGGTCATCTGGGTCACCCGGGGTCAAATGCTGAAAACCTTGTTAACACGATATCTGCAGATAGGAAGCTTGGATTAAATTCCATACTTCTCTGTAATGCTTATGATAAGGAAGAACCCTAGCTATTTTTTTTTTGGTGAAAGTACAAGGTCAGCTGGGTCACCGGAGGTCAAACTCTGAAAACCTTTTTGACGACAAATCTCAAGATAGGAAGCTTGGATAAATTTTCATACTTTATGTATGTAGATCGTTATGGTAAGAGGAAGAGCCTTATTGTTTTGGTGGAGGTCAAAAGGTCATCTGGGGTCAACCAGGGGGTCCGATTTGCTGAAACTCTTTGTTAACATATCTCAAGTTTAGGAAAGCTGGATAATTTCATACTTAGTTATGTAGATGTGTTATGTAGAAAGAACACATCAGTTTTTGGTGAGGTCAAGTCATCTGGGGTCACCAGGAGGTCAACTCTGAAACCATGTGACACGATATCTCAGTGGAAGCTTGGATAGAATTTCATAGGTAGTATGTGAAGTGTAATGGTGGAAGATTAATGCTATCATGTTTGGTTGATGTCAAAGGTCTTTAGGGTCACCGGGGGTAAACAACTGAAAATGTTTTTTAACATGATATCTCACGATAGGAAGCTTGAATAATTTTTCATACTTAGTATGTAACATGCATTTATGGTACGAGAAGAACCCTATTGTTTTTTTATGGAGGTCAAAGGTCATCTGGGTCAAAAGCAAAAGTTTAAGAATTCCCAAGATCGTCTCATGGTTCACCAGAAGGCAAAAAGCAAAATTCGTCCAGAATTCCCCAAGATCAAATATGAACTTAAAATTATTTTTCCAACATGTTAAGATAGCACTTGACCAGCGACTGAAAGACATGGGACATCATGGCATTATTTGGAATAGAACATATATCATCGAAACCTCAATGCATTTTTGCATTCTGGTTTTGTATAGAGCATAGTGAAATTTATCCCCTTCCTGTAAAATATTCTCAGAACTTGTTAACACCTTGTTCCTTGCAGTGATCACCAGAGATTTTATTACGTTTTTCTAACCCTAAAAAAATATTTGGTGTTCTTTTGCCAGTCTTCAACCCTCCTTTAAAGCAAACGAATAATTATCCCTTTAAGCGTAAAGTCATAAAAATGATCGAGCTTTGCCCTAGAATCATACAACAGTCCTTTAATTTCATATGAAGGCATCGTCGAGAAAAGTTGCTGGTATAATGGACCTTTTTCAAGAACCTTTTTTCATCGGTCTTACGAATCCTAGCCCGCATCTTGGAGTAGTCAATAGAAAAAGATCCTACTTTGAGTTTACACAATTCCCATAACGGACTAGGATTGGCTTCAATGTTTGAGGCTAAAGTGTCATACACCGTATTTCTGATCAACTCAGAATAAGTATCAACAAACAAGAAAGAGGTATTAAGTTTCCAAACATGATGTCATTATCAGAGCGAAAAATTAGAGAAATGTTACTATTCAATGACACAGTTCCTTACAAAGGAAGAAATTAAAAAGATATCAAGCCTGCAGTGAATCGACTCAACAACATTTGAATGCCACGTAGAACGCCTTGTTTGGGGTTTACATTCCCACCATATACCTATTAAATTATGAGTTTGAATGCAACTTGCCACCAAAGACCGGGCACTGAAATTTGTGGAAGGACGTCCACATTTTTTTAATCAAAGTCCAGGCTCCAAACAAAATTAAAAACCACCCCCCCCCCCCAAAAAAAAAAAATACTGAGTCACAGTTAACAATTTTGGGATGACTGTCAATACATTTAAAGACGAAAGGAGTATCCAGATTTTTAATCAAACTCCTGGCTCCAAACAAAATTAAACTTACCCCCCACACCTCCCATCCCCCCCCCCCCATAAAAAATACTGAGTCACAGTTAACAATTATGGGATGACTGTCAATAAATTTAACGACGAAAGGATTATCCAGATTAGGACGATAAATATTGGCAAAACAAATATTATAACCTGCCATGTCTATAATAAGAATGATCTAACGCCCGTGTTCATCGTTCAACACAAGGCTAGGTGGTGAAGAAAATCTTGGATTAAGTAATAATTCAACACTTCTACTCTGGTTGCTGCCACGGCTAAGAAATTCCCACCAACTTTACATGACACTATATAACACATTAGTGTTGGTGTGTCTTTAAATTTCATCTAACTGACCTATTCATTTTCCCAGTACCTAGAATCACGTATCAAAGAATGTGTTTCTTGCAAAAAGAAAGGGCACTGCCATTTTCAGGGAAACGTTATCCTTTATGGAGGATTCCAAATGATAAAATGTTTTGTAACTTTGAATAAATTACTCGCTGAAAGTAACACCGAAATTTGTCCATGGATAGGACGCTTGTCAACAGCGTTGCAGTAACTTTGCAAGGTTTAACCAAGTCACAATCCTCAGCCATAAAATTGATACAAGTATACAGTAAGGTGTGCTGTATTTAACTGAAATTGTACTTGTAAAAGAAAATCAATACAGCGCAATAAGTGCTTTGATACACATTTCAGCACTGCTCAATGTTACAATAATTTAAAGGCTTTGCAAGTACGTTAGTGTTGCATGGTCACACGATCTGATTAATAATTGCTATTACACTCTAAAAACAGTTGGGCAAGTTTTTGGTTATATGTTGGTCAAACATTGCCCGAATAGTGGTTAAAACTTCCCTTCAATGCACGTTTATTGCATTATCCAACTATTGGTTAAAATGGTGACAAGCTTATATTAAACGGTTGGGTATATTTCTATTTACCCACTTTTGGGGGGGGGAGGGAGGGGAAACTATTCTAATTAGCATAGTGTTTGCTTAAAAAATTGGCAAATCGTTCGCTTACAAGGGTTTTGTCGGCGAACAAACCGAACACTTAACTCGATTTGCCTCTGCAATTTCTCCTAATTATGGGGCTTCGTGTTGATGCTCCGAAAAATCCTTTTAACATATTTAGCACGTTTCCATAGAGGAATTCGGACATCTCTGTTGGCGCAGCACGGGCTCTATTTCACAAAAAGTGTGAAAATAGTGCTTCGAACTAGCACACTTTTGTGTGAGTTTTGAGTTCAGTTATCGGTCACTGAACGGGGTATTCGCTATCACGTACGGAAAGAGCATTGACATCCTAGATTTTGAAGTAATTTTATTTCTAACACAAGAGCGTATTGACTCGATTTTGTTTCACATTTCTTCTCATAACCAGACATTGCTTCCATAATCTGAAAATTCCTTTTGACATCTTTCACATTGGCAAAAGAGAAAAACTCGCATGTGATGTATGGGCATAAAAGCGATCTCTATTTCCATAAAATCGCTAAAATACTGCTACGAACTAGCACAGAACGTTACTTTGTTGTGGGTAGTGATAATGGTTGAACGTTGTGAACTTCCACAGTAGTTCTGTGTGTGTAGACTTGTGTTTTAATTCCAAACGTGCCTTTTAAACCTGATTGTTGTGGACAGTATAGGCCTACACGGAAGTCTGTGACAAACCAGACATATTAAGCCAAGGCGTTTGAAATGAACGTGTCAATAAAGATGCTGTTTTGTATTTGGGTTTCGGACAGCAGGTATAATATTTTAATGCACATGCACAATAAACATAAACTCTTAAAATGTCCTACTCAAATTTGAATAGAATCTAATCAATAGGGGAACGAACCGGAATCTTGTCTAATCTTTGACTAGATTCGGCTCATAAATGAAACGAATAGTTTCATTTTTGAACCATTTCTAGTCATTTTGAGACAAATCTTGCCAATGTTTGACAAGGTTCCGGTTCGTGCCCCAATTGACTAGATGTTTTTAGAGTGTATAACCAGGGAAATGCTACTCTAACATCTCCCTGATATAACTGCTTAAGAAGTTCTTATGATGTCTTTCCCAATCAATTACAGCAATTTTAACAACTGTTGTGTACAAAGTTCACCCAAATCTCGTGGGAAAGAAATGCCCAGCATGCATGCATGCTGTTCGGAAGTAAGGAAAGCACCAACGGTTAGGCAAAAATGGTTAACATGAAACCAATGGTTGGTTAATACATTTGCCCAACAGCTTGATGAAAGAAATGCCCAGCAAGTAGGCATGTTCTGAAATTCTCATTTACTTAGCAGTTGGGTAATTTTCCTCCCAACAATTGGGTTCAAACTTTACCAAATTTGGTTGGTCAAAATTTTGACCAACTGTTTAGGTTGTTGAATAGATGCCCAGTGTTGGTCAAAAAGTTGGGCAAAATTTGCCCATCTTTTTAAGAGTGTATATAACTCTTAATTTCTCTTCATTTGATTGGGGGATTGGCAGGTCACATGCCATGGGTGATTCGGCACTATCATCACGGTCGTGTGTTATCCATCGTGCAATAGTCTAGTATAACACACGGTCGTGTGTTATACTAGTATAACACACGGCTGTGACGTCAGCTATCACTGCGGTACGTACAAACTATGCCGCAACTCAATAAATCAATGCAGCTTTGGGGATCGCACATTGCATATCGTACGTAATAGGCACATAAACGCGTGCGCGTAGCTAGCAAACGACAAACCATGGAGCTGCCACACGGACAAACACGAACCATAGTGACCGCCAGAACACAACTTTAACCAATGACTAGATCAAAGTTATAAGATGTTATATAAAAAAAATAATGAATGTTTTTCATTCGTGCGATATTATGAATAATTTCATTCGTTGAAAGATTTAACGTTCTACTCAACTCGGCTTCGCCTCGTTGAATAGAACTTTAAGTCTTTCAAGTCATAAAATAATTCATAATATCGCATTCATAAACACCCATTATTTGTATATTATCAATCCATCACTTCTGTGTAAGACAAATGCCAATGTACAGTTTGATACTGTATAAAAGAAGAGGGGTTTGAGGGCAACCTAAATGAAGGATTAAAGCTACTGTGATTTAGAGCCGTAATGGCTGACAGTGTACCCTGCAGCATGCTTGCAGGATTGAACCATACTGTATGGCCAGTAAAAAGCACCGTTGCATCAATATAAGTTAGTTTTTCCCAAGATGGATCGATGGAAACCATCACACGGATGTGACACAGCACAAGAGTTGCGTTGAGAATTATGCCGCTTTCAAAATGTTTCTTTAAATGTATATGTAATTCATGTTGCAAGATACCAGAACTATACCTTTGACAAACAGACAAGCTTACTAGTATAACAGTACATTCACGTTACTATTACTGTATTTTAAATGATATAACGCATGCTAATATAGGAAGAATTGTCCACAATATCATTAGATTTTATGGCTGAGTAAGATAGATGATCTAATAGATCATTGGTGAAATAGTTTGTAGGTTGATGAAGTTGTGTTTTGAATGCATGATAATGGGGAACAAAGTCTGTAGTGGTGTATGCTTGAGCTACAAAATACACTTCACATTGCTCAATTACAATAATTTGCATTATACGTGCAAAACATGATTCATTTGCTTGTGCAGCAAGGTTCATAAGAACAAACTGATTTGGTCTATATGGCACACCAAAGATTATCGCCATGTTTGTAATGAATACTGCAAAAGATTTCAGTCTGTGATTAAGTTCTAGAGGAATATAATTTTCAACATATATACAGTAATTAAACAAAAGCTTAACTTCAAAAGGACATAACCTCTAAGATGTGCATGATATCAAAGTTGTAATTTGTTATGGTGTGAAAGTGTTGCAAATTGTTTAGAATGCATTCTTCACGCCTGTGTTAAGATTAACATTTCGCATGTTCTCTGCCTCTTCAATATGTAATTCATGTGTTTCAATGTCTGTCATAACAAATTCATCTACAAAGTTACTTTGAATGTCTTAACGTGTTGCAAGATAAATTCTGCATAGTCTATTCGCAAGAGGACTTAACAAACCAAACATCCCATGTATGGCAAGAGTGTTACCAACAGCAGATAAAAGATTACTACTGGATCTGCGAGGACCGTCATCAACTGCAATTCAACACCAGTGTGGGACGGAGATTTCGTAAATCGCAATTTTCTTTGGGACACAACATTGTACAGGGGGACAAGGGTTTTGTAAATCGCGCACGGCATCAAACAAGACATAATGGTGTGAGGTGATCCAACACATTCGTCCAAGGTTGTAGGTCTACGCACATGCCCCCCATGACTTTGTCCAGTATACCATCCGTCTATAGGTCTGTACAATATATAGTATATCATGGTATACTGAACAACGTAAAGTTCGCCTGTCATTCACAGCTGAACTTGAAGCCATCATGGATACTAAGCTATTGCCTCGCATATACATCAGTTAAGGGAGATGTAAATCTTCTAGGGGCATTGCAGGGCAAAATCTGTTGGGAGAGGTGTCACAACGTCGGGGCCAGGAACAAAATGTCCCTCACTCCCACTCTAGTTGCAACCCCGAAATCTTCCTCAAGCCTTTAAGGCCGTTAAATGAAAAGAAATTCAAATACTTCGGGAAAATAAACACAGAGGGTCCAATAAGATCACGGAGACGCTTCTGAAAGGTTAACAACAACAAACAAGTGTTACGGGCCGAGGCCTCCTTAGCTTCCAGTGCAGATCCTGCACACCAAGACCGACCCCAAACCGTATACTTTAAATCCTGTTGCCCCAACCACAAAGGCATAAGCTATTAAACAAGCCAACAACAATAATTCACAAGAGAGTTTTGCTATGTAACAACTCAAGCTTTTCCTTCTGTTTGGGTGAGTTTTACCTTGGGTTGTATGATTGAGTGGACGATATTATTACGTCCTGCGGGTACACATGTGTTTACACTTTACACTTAGGATTTATAACAATGCGAGGTTGGCTACACACCTTAACCTCCACCCCATGTTGCCACGAAAAAACAATAAGTTATGGCATAATAGGTCATAACAAGCTTAGGTATTAAGTAATGCGAAATATGGGGCCCAAATGTCTAAACTTACTCCTAGTCTAGGCTAGCGTGTGTCACCTGTCACTAAAGTACTGATCAGTTTCCGCGTGAATCGAAGGGCTGGTTTTTTCGCTAAAACTTCAGTGGTCGCGGAAGCTGTTTTGTTTCTTGAACGCGATTACTAGGCCTTCTCATACAATATGCGTGACTTTACAGTTCCTTGGGCTTTGACTCACCTCGATTGGGGTCACACAGTATAACTATAATGTACGGACTGTAGGGGCGAGTTGGTCTGGAATCAATCCTCACTGATTAGGCTCGGAGCATCATACGTAATACACTGGGGACGACCTGGCATACTTTCGGGCCAGGTCACTGGTAATTGCGTTAGTGCAACCGTTAGACAATAGAATGGTAGTGCACCTAACGCTAAGAACAAAGTTCCTCCTGCAAGCTGGATACTATAAACCTCCCTTTGAATCGGTTGGTTTTTTTTTTTTTTGTTTTGAAACTCATCCGCCTGGATGATGGATTACAGGCAACAGTTTTATTATTCTGAGATCCCGAACAAGACATTTAAAGTGTACCTAAAGTCCGAAAATTCAAAAATATATCTTACAGACCATGAAACTGAATCAATGTCCAATTCCCATTCTTCACAGGACTGTCCTAGCTGAGATGTAAAATGGTTGAAGTTTATTTCCTCGATTTAAAAAGGTGGATTGTCGCAATAATTTGTATTTCATTGTTTTTACTACTCAATTACAATCTTTTGTATTCTTTGTTTTTTCTGAACGCCACCGCACCTCGTGCCAAATGTGATCGGGGGAGGGGGGGGGTTGTTTACGGCTTTGGGTTGTCTTGACTATTAGAAAGCCTCTCTGTACAGCTGTCATGCAAGATAACAGGAAGCGTCAGGTCATATAAACATTCTAATGTTAAGAAAAAAAACATTATGTGAGTTGTCCAACAAGAAGTCAAAATTATTGCGCAATGAACTGTTTGGATTTAAGTGAATAAATTTTAACATTTAATATCTCAGCATTGGAATAAGCTATGACAATGGGAGTTGGACCAATAAGATTAATTTTGTAACCTCTAAAATATATATTTTTGAATTTTCAGACTTTAGGTCCACTTTAACGGTCATCGTTAGATCAAAAATGGCACACACCCCATAGCGCACACTGCCCAAGTCGCATAGAAGTTTCGCTAACGGCACTTGCCTCCAGCTCCCGCGGTACAGAACACGTGACTACAGCTTCTAGAACTTTCTCTCACTGTTCTATCCAATAGAATAGCTGCTCCAGGTAAATAGTCGACACATACACATGAATAAATATGTCATTATAATTAGCATTAGCAGTGGAGGGTACATGAATACGTACAAGACTTTCACTGCATTACAGCCAATTACCATAAATACATATTGATCAATCTTCCCTCTGAAATAAATGTTTCAGGTCAAACCTCCCCCCCCCCCCCCGCACTAAAAGAAAAGATTAGCGTTGTGGCTACTTCTACAAGTTTTCTTTCAAGTTACCATGA
>JAIZAY010002186.1:0-10978 GCA_029531755.1 Holothuria leucospilota | reverse complement strand
AGCAATTTGCGCATGAAATGTGCTGAAAAATACAATTGCAACGTCACCCAGAATCCAGTTGGGTTCGGGAATAGGGAGATCTACCATAAAATTTAGGTCTCCACTGGCCATCTCTATGGATTTGCTGTTATTTAGTTTATGCAAGAGTTGCAATCTTATAACTGTTATTCACGCAAAAAAGTTTTCAAGTTTTTTCTAGCACTGAAAAGGGACAATGTGATACCAACAATCTGAGGGATGCATGCAAGGAGTTTTTGGTTTCGATGATAAGAGAAACCTATGCATTCATGATGGCGTGTGTGTATGTATGTGTGTATGTGCGTGTGTGTGTGTGTATGTGCGTATGTAAAAGATGTAAATCGGGGACATGAGCGTTTTTTTCCCCAGGCAAGTGTGGATACACCTGCAAGTGGGGATATCCCCAATTTCCGAATGCAAAATTTGCCATGAAATTGGATTTTGTACCTTTCAAAGATGTGTCTCAGTAAGTTTTAGCATTTTTGGCGTTTTCCCCATTTTACATGTTGTGAACCTATCAGTAGGACACACATCATGGGTTGGTGCATGAGTGTGTGTGTATGCGTGTAGTACATGTAAATCGGGGACATGAGCGTTTTTTTCCCTAGTCAAGTGTGGATACACCCCAAGTGGGGATATCCACATTTTCACTGTTAAAAACGTGTGTCCCCGATTGACGCCAAAAACATGTATATGTGTGTATGTGTGTGTGTGTATGTATGTGTGTGTGTTTGTGACACTTTGCTTGTTAACACGATATCTCAAGAAGGGAAACTCTGACAGTTCTCAAACTTGGTACATAGATGCCCCATATTGAGAGGAAGAACCCTATTGTTTTTGGTGGGGGTCAAAGGTCACGTGGGGTCACCGGGGGTCAAACTCTGAAAACCTTGTTAACACAATATCTTGAGGTAGGAAGCTTGGATGAATTTCATACTTTGTATGTAGATGCGTTATGGTATGAGGAAGAACCCTATCATTTTTGGTGGAGGTGAAAGGTCATCTGGGGTCACCGGGGGTCAAACCCTGAAAACTTCGTTAACATGATATCTCAAGAAGGGAAACTCTGACAGTTCTCAAACTTGGTACATAGATGCCCCATATTGAGAGGAAGGACCCTATTGTTTTTGGTGGGGGTCAAAGGTCACCTGGGGTCACCGGGGGTCAAACTCTGAAAACCTTGTTAACACAATATCTTGAGGTAGGAAGCTTGGATGAATTTCATACTTTGTATGTAGATGCGTTATGGTATGAGGAAGAACCCTATCATTTTTGGTGGAGGTGAAAGGTCATCTGGGGTCACCGGGGGTCAAACCCTGAAAACTTTGTTAACACGATATCTCAAGAAGGGAAACTCTGACAGTTCTCAAACTTGGTACATAGATGCCCCATGTTGAGAGGAAGAACCCTATTGTTTTTGGTGGGGGTCAAAGGTCACCTGGGGTCACCGGGGGTCAAACTCTGAAAACGGTGTTAACACTATATCTTGAGGTAGGAAGCTTGGATGAATTTCATACTTTGTATGTAGATGCGTTATGGTATGAGGAAGAACCCTATCATTTTTGGTGGAGGTGAAAGGTCATCTGGGGTCGCCGGGGGTCAAACTCTGAAAACTTTGTTAACACGATATCTCAAGAAGGGAAACTCTGACAGTTCTCAAACTTGGTACATAGATGCCCCATATTGAGAGGGAGAACCTTATTGTTTTTGGTGGGTGTCAAAGGTCACCTCGGGTCACCAGGGGTCAAACTCTTAAAACGGTGTTAACATAATATCTTGAGGTAGGAAGCTTGGATGAATTTCATTCTTTGTATGTAGATGCGTTAAGGTATGAGGAAGAACCCTATCATTTTTGGTGGAGGTGAAAGGTCATCTGGGGTCACCGGGGGTCAAACCCTGAAAACTTCGTTAACACGATATCTCAAGAAGGGAAACTCTGACAGTTCTCAAACTTGGTACATAGATGCCCCATGTTGAGAGGAAGAACCCTATTGTTTTTGGTGGGGGTCAAAGGTCACCTGGGGTCACCGGGGGTCAAACTCTGAAAACGGTGTTAACACTATATCTTGAGGTAGGAAGCTTGGATGAATTTCATACTTTGTATGTAGATGCGTTATGGTATGAGGAAGAACCCTATCATTTTTGGTGGAGGTGAAAGGTCATCTGGGGTCGCCGGGGGTCAAACTCTGAAAACTTTGTTAACACGATATCTCAAGAAGGGAAACTCTGACAGTTCTCAAACTTGGTACATAGATGCCCCATATTGAGAGGGAGAACCTTATTGTTTTTGGTGGGTGTCAAAGGTCACCTCGGGTCACCAGGGGTCAAACTCTTAAAACGGTGTTAACATAATATCTTGAGGTAGGAAGCTTGGATGAATTTCATTCTTTGTATGTAGATGCGTTAAGGTATGAGGAAGAACCCTATCATTTTTGGTGGAGGTGAAAGGTCATCTGGGGTCACCGGGGGTCAAACCCTGAAAACTTCGTTAACACGATATCTCAAGAAGGGAAACTCTGACAGTTCTCAAACTTGGTACATAGATGCCCCATGTTGAGAGGAAGAACCCTATTGTTTTTGGTGGGGGTCAAAGGTCACCTGGGGTCACCGGGGGTCAAACTCTGAAAACGGTGTTAACACTATATCTTGAGGTAGGAAGCTTGGATGAATTTCATACTTTGTATGTAGATGCATTATGGTATGAGGAAGAACCCTATCATTTTTGGTGGAGGTGAAAGGTCATCTGGGGTCGCCGGGGGTCAAACTCTGAAAACTTTGTTAACACGATATCTCAAGAAGGGAAACTCTGACAGTTCTCAAACTTGGTACATAGATGCCCCATATTGAGAGGGAGAACCTTATTGTTTTTGGTGGGTGTCAAAGGTCACCTCGGGTCACCAGGGGTCAAACTCTTAAAACGGTGTTAACATAATATCTTGAGGTAGGAAGCTTGGATGAATTTCATTCTTTGTATGTAGATGCGTTAAGGTATGAGGAAGAACCCTATCATTTTTGGTGGAGGTGAAAGGTCATCTGGGGTCACCGGGGGTCAAACCCTGAAAACTTCGTTAACACGATATCTCAAGAAGGGAAACTCTGACAGTTCTCAAACTTGGTACATAGATGCCCCATATTGAGAGGAAGAACCCTATTGTTTTTGGTGGGGGTCAAAGGTCACCTGGGGTCACCGGGGGTCAAACTCTTAAAACCGTGTTAACACAATATCTTGAAGCAGGAAGCTTGGATGAATTTCATACTTTGTATGTAGATGCATTATGGTATGAGGAAGAACCCTATCATTTTTGGTGGAGGTGAAAGGTCATCTGGGGTCACCGGGGGTCAAACCCTGAAAACTTTGTTAACACGATATCTCAAGAAGGGAAGCTCTGACAGTTCTCAAACTTGGTACATAGATGCCCCTTATTGAGAGGAAGAACCCTATTGTTTTTGGCGGGGCTAAACGGTCACCTGGGGTCACTGGGGGTCAAACTTTTAAAATCTTGTTAACACAATATCTCGAGGTAGGAAGCCTGGATGAATTTCATACTTTGTATGTAGATGCATTATGGTAAGAGGAAGGACCCTATGATTTTTGGTGGAGGTGAAAGGTCATCTGGGGTCACTGGGGGTCAAACCCTGAAAACCTTGTTAACGCAATAACTTCAGTTACAAAGCTTGGATGAATTTTGTACTTTGTATGTAAATGCGTTATGGTGAGAGGAAGAACCCTATCTTTTTTGGTGGAGGTCAAAGGTCATTTGGGGTCACCAGGGGTCAGACCCTAAAAACCTTGTTAACCTGATATCTTCAGGTAGGAAGCTTGGATAAATTTCATACTTTGTATGTAGATGCCTTATAGGTAGAGAAAGAACCCTATTATTTTTGGTGGGGTTCAAAGGCCATCTGGGGTCACCGGGGGTGAAATCCTGAAAACCTGGTTAACACAATATCTTAAGGTAGGAAGCTTGAATAAGTTTCATACTTCGTATGTAGATGCGTTATAGTAAGAGGAAGAATCCTGTCATTTTTGGTGGAGGACAAAGTTCATTTGGGGTCACTGGGGGTTAATCTCTGAAAATTATGTTAACATGATATCTCCAGGTAGGAAGCTTGGATAGATTTCATACGTAGTATGTAGATGCGTTATAGTGAGAAGATGAATCCTATTATTTTTGGTGGAGGTCAAAGGTCATCTGGGGTCACCAGAGGTCAATGTCTGAAAACCTTGTCAAGAGGATATCTCCAGGTAGGAAGCTTGAATAGATTTCATACTTGGTAAATTGATGTGTTATAGTGAGAAGATGTACCCCATTGTTTTTGGTGGAGTTGAAAGGTCATCTAGGGTCACCAAGGGTCAAACACTGAAAACCTTGTTAACACAATTTTTCAAGGGAGAAAGCTTGGATAGATTTTATGCTTAGTATGTGGATGTGTTATGGTGAAAAGATGGACCGTATTGTTTTTGGTGGAGGTCAAAGGTCATCTGGGGTCACCAGAGTCAAAACGCAAATTTTCCAAGAATTCCCAAGACTAAATAGGAATACAAAACTGTATTTTTCCAACATGTTAAGATAGCATTTGACCATTGACTGAAAGGGATGGGACATCATGGCTTTATTTGGAATAGAATATATATCATCGAAACCTCAATGCATTTTTGCATTCTGGTTATAATATCATAACTAGTACTGTTCCATTTTCCCACCCTTATGATCATCTAATCCCCTCACCAGCTCCCCATCTGACACTGGTTGCACGGAAGAACACTTGGAAAAAATGAATTGTGAAATGAAATTGTACCAAAAAAATATGGTTAGCACTGGGATTTGACAACATTATTTTAATATGACAATATCCAGTAGTAAATAGGTATTAGAGGTTATTTTCCTGGAGAAACATTCATCTAAAAATATTTTATCATTTCAAGTTGAGAACAATCATATCAACAGTCAAATTTTGTCTCATATTTCTCTAGGTTTGACTAAAATGGAACTGATTTGTTTCATTTGAACCAAATCTAGTAAATTTTGAATAAAATTTAGTAAAATATTTGACAAGATTCTGGTTCATGGCCTGTGGATTAGATTGTTTTTAGAGCGACTGGGCAACTTGCAAGGTTGCATGCATGGGGATATTCCAGTTAAGTGTGTTAATTTGAAGGAGCTGAAGATGGGACTAAAATATACGGTAATATTTTCCTATATGCATTTAAGAGAGTGTCTCAGTTGTCATCAGGCATAAATGGCAACAGATTGGCCTTTCATACTTAATAGAGCTAAATACCATTGTTGGTGATGAAACGATTGAGAGATGAATGGGATTCCATCCCCATAAACCAGAATACTACAGTAGGATCATGCCTTACAGGCCTACATACTGATATAAGCAAATATTGCAGCTTTACCAAAATTCTAATGGAACTCCTTCCTCCCAAACCAAATTATTTGATGGTACAATGTCTCACACACATCAATTTTAGCAAATACCACTGGAGTTGACCAACTCTATGGGAGATTGAACAAAGGTATTCTATTACCAACCAAACAAGAAAGGGGATGTTCATGTGCCTACAAATGTTTTGACAATCACTGAACACGCACCCATTACTGTGAATGCGAATGGCACCAGAGAAATCATTTTTCATGATCTGTAGGTCTTTAGAAAGTCTAACATTCACACAAATATTAGCAAATACTATGGGTTTTTTTTTTTCCAAAATAAATATAGTCCATCCCCTTTAACCAAATTATAGAGGGGATCGACTACAGTATGTTCCCCCCACCCCCCCCCCCCCCATCTCCCCATGAATGCCACCCTAGGCCTTGTCTTTTATGCCAAATTAAGCAATGTCATCCATACCTTCAGTTAAAGCATGTGTACATCGTGAATGTAAACATAACAAATTTTAAGACAAAAATATCTCAGAGGTACAAAAATCATGGTATCCATAGAAATTACTGGGTGTACGCATCATAAAAGGTGGAGTGTAATGTGAAACAGTAAGCAGTGGTTTCAATCTAATTTGAAATAGTTGAATTTTTCAACTTTTGCCCTATTTTACCTTCAAAGAATCTTTCATAATGGTTCTAAATGTAGCTACTGTATGTCATACTAAAGGTAACAAGGCTTTACATGAATGTAACATTTCAATAGCAAATAGTGTGTCATGTGATTACAAAAGACCGTTAGAATACTGGAGTGTACTATTCAAATGGGGTAACTGTATTTTAACAGGAACGTCTCATCAAGAGGCACTAACTACATTACATGATAATCCACACTGGAGTTGTAATCATCACACACATGCTAGTGGTCACTGGCCAGGGGTTTATTTCATGATTTCAGTATAATCACTCTTAAATGTTATAATGCATTTAAATGTCTAGGGCAATGTCACATCTGCCTCTTTTGTGAAAAAAGTAACGAAACATGGAAAGTACTCATTTATCCTCACAATTTACCATTTTGCAAAACAATTTCCGCTTGAAAGTTACATCATGGATTCTGATTACCTTAGTATGCAAGTTTGTGACATGTCATTGGGGCTTCCACAATATTTGCTATGTTATTCTGTTTATTGATACTTCATTTCAAGGACAGTTGTTATGTTGATATGCTCTACTGGTAGGTGAGGGTAAAGGGAGGACTCATTTTGGAGGCAAAATTTTATGATTAAAAAGTTCCACATCACATAAATCTGACCAGCTGGCCAGTAACTTTGATGATTTACATGGAATTATGGAAATGGTCAAATTTTGAAGAGGTACTTAGAACCAAAAAAACGCAATTTTGATTTTTTTTTAACTATTGCCTTTTAGTAGCATGTCAACATGCCTTCAATGGCATAATGAATAAATATATTCAGCAAACTTTAGAAGTGTTATCGTATACTGTGCTTATGAATGCATCATTTCATCATTTATTGCTAAAAAGTACAAATGCTCCAGTTATGTTCCTCTTTCTACCAAGGCTTCAGATGGGTCATAGACCACATGCCCCTTCCCCCACTTCAAACCCTGGTCACAAGACATTTGTCTCATTCAATGGTTACAAATTGCTTCCCTGCAGTTTTTTGCTCCTTTCTCTGACATTGTAGTGACAGCTTTTGCTGTGAGGGTAAAATTACCTGCTTGGGGTTTGTATGTGGGTTTCTTTTAGAAGCCTCATGCATTAATACTACATAAATAACAACAGCAACATACAAGTGCAGTGGTGAGATCATATTTTAATTATTTCCTAAATTCTAAAACATTTCATCATGGAAAGTCAAAAAGAGACTCATAAAAACTTTATTGCCATACAAACTTCAAAAGTACTTCAGAAGTTGCACCAACACCAATACTTGAGAACGAACTCTGTCATACTAAATTAACTTTTCCTTAAAAAGATAAAATGCAATGTACCCTCAGACAGCCTTACATTTCACAATGTTTAGTTCTACCACAGGTTTCTAGTCAGAATGCACCACAGTGTGTTCAGCTGTACAGGTATACACCTCCAAATCAGTGTGTGAGAAGTCTGCAAACAGGATGACCTTCAATGTGCCCAGGAAGACAAGTTCCCAGGAAATGAACAGCTAGCTGAATTGAAGAAGAAACAAAAGATCTTCTTAAGTACAGGTACTCTTCACAGTATATGTTACAGTTGAACTGACTATTGGTATTCAGTATTGGTAAGTATTGGTATCAGCCAATATTCCCAATTTTTGTCCTGTATCGATATTTGTAAAATTTACCTGATAATTGCTGATACTGACCTGATGGATATTTGTCTTCCTACACTTCCTTAAACTGTTACCTTCAGTTAGTATGCTTGACTATAATACTTAAAATACTTTATCTCACGAAAAGCACACACCTACTGGTAGTGCCAAACAGCATATGGTTTGGTGTACAGTAGGCTTGGGCAGGTTACTAGACTCTGCTTCACTGTCACAACTCCTTGCCTAGAGTGGAGTAAGGACTACACTTTCCTTGGAATCACTACTCCATGAAATTTTCAATACAGTCATAAATATGCCCAAAATTCCTATTTTGGAGTTAACATTTATTTTTATTTCTAAGGTTTGAACAAAGGATATTAATACAAATGGCTCTTTTGGCCGTTTCTACATTCTTTCACAAGTTTTCTCTAATGTTAGCCACCAAAATACTCTGAAACTGGCATGTTGTAACCTCATCCATAGCAGAGCCAATTGTGTAAGCTTACTGGTGCATTAATATTCAGACTAGACTAGTAATCGACAAACTATTACTGCTGGGGTGTAGGTTTCTGTGTCAGTCATGATATAATTTTGAGTCGCAGCTAACAGGGCCACGGGAACCTGACTCCAAACATATTGGAGACACCGAAGCCTAGTGTACGGTGCACTTATTTCTCCAAATATCATCATCAGGTCCATACTGGCTGATATTCAGAACTAAAATATCAGTATCAGTAATACCAGCTACTTGTAATCTTGGTACAACACTAATATGGTACACATGTCATCTCCAAAATCCCTGCCTGTAATACTCTTGCTTAAAAAATTTCAGCAGCAAGGAATCTGTTCAGAACAGCAGTTGCATGCCTATCGTGTTCATACAATGTTGGTCCATGATCTTAAAACTGAGAGGAGATTGGAGGATTTTCTTTCTTGTGGAGAGGGGGGTTCCTTCTTTTTTGGAAAAGTAGTGGAGAAAGAAGGAAATTTGATAACACATCTTAACGTATAACCAGTACTGTGTGATTGTCCTAAAGATTTAGCACTAACATCAGTGACAACTGGCGCGCCTGGGGAGGGGATTGTGAAGGGGGGGGGGGAGGAGGAGGAGGACTGGAGGTGGCAGTAAGAAGCAAACAGCACATCTTGGAAGCTTACTTTGTGTTATTTTCTGCAATGTGATGGCTATTTGGGCTTGGTACTGAATGTAGTGAGTAAGTAGGGGAGTAAGATACCTGGTATCATCTTATGATGCTTTTATTTAGGTCCATTTGTTAATGGAAGACTTTTAAACACATCCTTCCCACCAACACATTGTGGTGAAGGCTCACAATTTTGATAAATTTTTTTTGTGTTCCATGAAGGATGGCAGGAGGTAGGGGAATTATCCTTCTGAGCAAATTTACACTGGTCAAGTCTCCTCCAAAAGTTGCTACTTGCAACAACAAAAATTACATCGAGTACATTTTACTGGATTAACTGAAAAATCATGACATTTATACAAAAATTTTCTTGCAACTCACCAGAACACAAAACTCGTATGGTGATATAACAATGAATCCAGACTTTGTTGTGCTTCTTGTCCACCTCCTCTAACATCACAATAACTTGGCTGCTTCAATTGCTTTCAAATTCTTTTCCAGTCCATATGATGACATCAATCTTCATAGACTTGAATGCCCACTGAATCAGTTTTCTAACTGAGACAAGCATGTCCAAAAGTTTTTATCTTCCAGACAGCCCACAAAGTCATTACCATGCTCGAACACAATTATTCACAGAGGATACATAACATGCTTCTATCTTTGTACAGTATAAGGCTTGGAGCAATGAAAGACATCCACAAAGTCATTTGATAAGTTTCAGGTGATTCCCCCACCCCCATTTATAAATTTCACTTACTATTCCTAAGAAGGAGGCATAAATGTTATACACAATTCTTCAAATCACATCTCTTTCTATTAAACTCAAACCCTGATTTTTCTTACACTACCCTTCAAATGAGTGCAGTATGCAGATTCAGTGATCAGTAAATTTCATGTCAGTCAATTTTTAAATAATTTGCCTGAAGAAAAATGAGAAATGCAGAGTCAACAGTAACACAGTCAAACAAAAGACAGATGGTAGATTTACATATCATCTCTCAGGAGGTGTTTATTATATTAGAAGTATCAAATGAAGAGGAACCTTTTCTAAAAAAATGCATAAAAAATTGAAAGTCTCAAAAAAGTGCACTGGACATTTCAATAATACTGAATTCAAAACCGGATGATAAAGTGGATTCTCTTGAGAAAGTGCTCCAGTTATAAGAACTAAGCCCTGAAGGCAACTGGCATAAAGTAAACTCTAATTCAGTTTAGATAGGTAAAGAAATTAATTTAGTAACAAGGAATAATGGATAAAAAGAACAGTTCTGCCAGTGTTTGGATATTCACATACAAAACTGATGGACAAACTTTATTTGTGGGAAACATTTTCCTTCCACAAGCCTCCTCCAACAAATTATGCTCAACTATTTATTAGTTACGCCACTGTTGCCAACACTGGTGTTCTTGTGTGGATTGATGCCTGGGTAAGGTAGTTAAATTACACTGAGTTCTGTTTACACTGCGGTTGGTAGATATATCACTGAAGTAGGTTGAGACCGCATGGTTCACTTCCCTGAATGCTGCTTTAATACTACAATAATACAATGCTGGTCAATTGCTGAAAAGTCTTCACTGGATTTACCTTCTACACATGACAGGTAAGATTCAGTACTTCCCAGAAGAAAGTGATTAATCAGTTCCTGAGATTAGAAAAGAAAGTATTAGAAGAAATGACCCTAAAATTAAGTAATATAGTTTTTTGCAAGTGGGAGAATTAAGTTACTAATGGAATGTTAAGGTTTTAACAACATTACAAAATCATATCACAACAGAGAGCAAGACTAATTACCAAAGAGACTTCAACATACAAGATACTGTGCTTATCTAAAACTTTCACTTCAAACAGTATTATACATAGGATATCAGTAGACCCAAATTTAGTAACATATCTGATATTTAAATATTTACTACATACACGTATGTATGCCATATGCTTTTTTCAACACATTGAGAACATCTTTACTGATTTCTCTTGATATGAATATTGGGCTTAACAAGCACTGTAATGTTAAAGCCATGTATCAGTGTTTGTTTCTTAGCCTTCTTTCAAGGATGGGGGGAAGGGTAACATTAGCATGCATCCAAATTATGCACTGTTCTTCACAATGGC
>JAIZAY010002095.1:0-11491 GCA_029531755.1 Holothuria leucospilota | reverse complement strand
TTCAAAATTTTAAAAAAGGGGATGGGGACACCCCATTGGGCCAAAGCCCCACTCACTGATGCACTATTTTTTAGTTCCTAAAAAATACGTTAAATTTTTTTTTTTTAACACAAATTTTACTTCAAAAGGGGTAACATATGTGGCACCAGATTGCATGTGAGGGACACCTAATTTTTCAAAAAATTTAAAAAAAGGGCGAGGGGCACGCCCTCCCCTTAAAAACCCCTCCCAGGCCCGCGGTCACCCCCACAAACCATACTGCAGGCCCCCCTTGTGAAAAGGATTTGAAAGTACGTTGTTGCCATTAAACATTTTTCAACAAATTTTACCCGAGCGCTTCGCCGAAGCCATTATCGGTATAGCTGGTGCAGGCGCGAAATCCCGGGGGGGGGCCTGGCGGGGGGCAGTCCCCTCGCCACAAAAAAAAAAAAAAAAAAACAAAAAAAAAAAAAAAAAAAAAAAAAAAAAAAAAAAAAAAAAAAAAAAAAAGAAAAACGAAAGGAGGGAAAAAAAGGGAAGGAAAAAGAAAAAAAAAAGAAAAAGGAGAAAGAAAAATTAAGAGCCAAAAATTTGAAAATTAAAAGTGTCTATAAGAAAACGTAGGTGTTTTGGGTGCTGGAGCTATAGCGGGATTATCTCTTTAGATATCTTTCACAGTGGTTGGAACGGAAGGAGGAGAGCACCAAGGCTACAATATTCGAAAAACCCAGAGTGAATAGCTTGAGTTACATGATCCTTGACCTTTTAAGATCTAGATAAGTAAAACATCCGTGACATATGCAAGTATGGGCCCTGCGCTAGCGGGCCTGAAAGTTAGTGAAAATTTTGTGGGGGTTTGTTTTTTTAAAGAGGCAATGATTTCGCCAAAGAAAACTTGCCGAGGTGAATACAAAAGACAAGCTGTCAGGTGACGTGCGATTGTTGCACAGTGGCACCAGCTGTTGCAGCCAACAGTAGCGGCGTGCATACCCTATTCGAATTTCGAAAACTGTTCCTGGAGTTTTTAAAAATGAAACTCAAAGGGCTTTTAAAGCTACAGACAGTGGCGTCGGCCAACAGTGGGCAATGGGTGACGTGTTTCCCCCTCCCCCATCGCGAATCTTGAAAATTTTTTAAAATAGTCCCAAAGTCGTTTTTTATAAGCTACAGATTTCTGTGGGAGGGTGGAGGGGTGTGATCTGTGAGATTGATTGTGAGTGTGTTGTGATTGGGTGTGAGAGGATGTTGTGTGTGAGATCGTGTTTTTGGATTTAGTTTTGATTGATTGGTTTATTTGTTCTTACCCATTTCTTTCACAAACTGTTTCCAAACTATCATAAGTTTTGGAAATTCTTGACAAATTCCAAAGTTTTGCCACGCTCGCCCCCGCTTTACGCTTCTGCAAAGCCTTGTGTCAGAGTTAGTTTCCTTATTATTCGATAGCTTTTGGTAAACTACTCACGGGGGGAACAAAGGAGCAAAAGTGCTTTTTTTTTTTTACAGAATTCTCAGGTAGAAGATTCGTATCTGAAATAGCATAGGGTTGGTGGGAAAAGTGACAGTGTCCGATGCAGGTTCTGAATGCAGGTTTGTTCATGGACTAATATTTTATTCTAAAAATTTCCGCGCGCTTCTCGCGCATACGACAGGGTTTACACCCGATTTTTCATATTACCATTGACAAAGCTATGGGAACGCAAGAACTATTCAAATGCAAACATTTTTCTAAAAAGTTTACATTCTCCTTCTCTGTATGGCTCTCATCATTATGGATCTTTGACCTAATCTAGTCTGTAGCACATGGGTTTGAAAGATTGAAATGACCGTAATTGCCGTTGCTTATTTTCCAAACATTTTACCGCGACGTTCAATAACGGACGAAAATCTTTCTTGAAAACGAATTTTGCGGTCCACCATCCTTCTTTGCTATAACTAAAAAAAACAAGGTGATATATCAATCTCTCCTCTCGATATTGGATGTCAGGTTGTTTTGATTAGAGTCCTGTTGGTCCTCCCTTTTCAGGGTACAAAATTTAATGCAGAGCTCCCGGGGAGGCTCTATATGCCGGAAAATTTTCGGCCGCGCTTTCGCGCGCAATTGTTAACGCTTACTGGAGAGAGGTACGTTTCTTATGGAGTGATGGATTTATCTTTTATCACTTTTTAAACCCAAAAATCATTTGAAATCTTTCACGATTTGTGAAAATCTTTCTCAATATTTTTTCTTGATTTTTTTTTTTTTTTTTTCGCGTGATCTGCTGCAGTTTTTAAAAGCCCTTGAATTGGGCTCCTTTTACTATCAATAAGGACCAAAAAGTAATTCGCATTAACTCATCGGTGGGGGTTCTACCTAAAAGCCAATTATTGTTTGTGCATAAACGTGATTAAGAGTTCCAGAGTATAATAAGGATGTAAAGCAACGGATAATTCATTTCTTCACCCTCCTCTTCTTATGAGAACTGAAAACTTAGTATCGAAGCCACCTGATAATTGATAGACACACATTAAGGGAATTGACACCGTTTGTAATAGCAATGGTTTTTAAATGTAAATTCAAATTTTCACGGGGCCAATTGTTTCATCTGGACGTCCTCTACCTGCCTATAAACCAGAATACCGTATAACGAAATAAAAACACTCAATTTATGGCAAAAAATCATTTCAAGTTAACCTGCATGGGTTCATAATGTTGGCGTGAAGTTTTAAGATAAACTTAGATTCTTCGGAACTTTCTGCCAGGTACTATATAGTAACTTGCAATATTGGAAAAGGTATAAAAATCTCACTGACAGTAAGAACTGGAGCCGATTTCTGTGCTATTAAAAAATAAAATACTGCGAGAAACTTCCGGGTGCTTCGCCCCCTGGACCCCGCAGGGGTTCCTATCGCCGGCCCCCCTGGACACCACGCCCACCATAGTTAGTATAGAACTCGTGCTTTGCGCTCGTGGTGCACCTTCGGTGCCACATGAGATTTTTCCATCTTGGCCCCCCCTCAAAATTTTTCTGGGATCCGCGCCGGCAGATGGTTGATTGTTAATACACTTACGACATCTCAAAGTATTCTGAAAACGCCCTTGCTTAATCCTTCACACCTTTTTGCTATACTCCGATCAGCTCCATAAAAATTATCCCAAAGATATCCCATTTTCCGACGCTATCTAAGCAACCGTAAAAAAAATTAACAAAAATTTTCTCAAAGGGGAGGGCTACGCCCCCCCCCCTTCCCTTTTAGGAACCCCCCCCCCCTCCCCAGGATGAACCCACCTTTCATATAGTGGGAACAAAGGGAAGGATTCCCATGCTGTATACAAACGCAGGGTGGTAATAAATAAAAAGGTGCAAAAAATTTACAGGGCCGCCACTGCCAGTTAGTAAAAAAAACATCCAGCCAGTCGAAAAATTTTAGAGATTCACTTACATTTTATGGCACATTTTCCAGCCAGTACGACCATCTCCAAAATATCTCAAAAAGATAGGCACGTTTTGCAAACCTAGAAAGCCCAAGCCTTAAATTAACAAAAAAAAAAAAAATTTTCAAAGGGGGATGGGGGATTCCCCTCCCCTTTTAGAACCCCCCCTCCGCCAGGGGGACGGACTAATTTATGTAGTGGACAAAAAGGAAGGGATCCCCCCACTGCTGTATACAAAAACGCAGAGTGCATAACAAAGTGCAATTTAAAAGCCTCCACTCAGTTGGGAAAAATAATCCAGCCCCGGTCGGAAAATTTGGGACCTTTCACACCCCCAAATATAAATACCCCACCCTAGCAACGGGCTGTGGTCGGAGTCCATGGTCTTCGACAACGATCCACGCGCGAAGCGTTGTTTCAGATATTTTGGGAACATGGTGTTGAAAATTTTAACCAATTCATTGATGTTAATCCGGTGGACTCCGGTGTATTTTCACCTGGCAGATTCATCTGTGATGGTTAACTTTGAAATGATAATTCTTATTGAGGAATGGGACAACGTCAGCCATCATAAGTGCGGGGGGGGCGTGGGGGGAGAAATAAGGTCCTATAGGAAGAAGACGCACCCCCCTCCCGTTTTTCAAGAAACCCAAAAGGGAATTATTGGTTTGTTGCTAAGTCCATTGCATGTCCCCCCCGTTCCACCCCCCACATCTTCTTTGAAAAATACGGATTGACCCCCTGGTTACGAAACACCATCTCCCTTTATACAATGCACACATATTGCTAGACAAAAGACTACAACGAAGAAAGAGATAGTTTAGAGACAGTGGAGTCATGAGAAGTTTTGTGTAAAGACTCACACCCAGGGCCTCCTTCGCCCATCGCGACAGCAGCGGTTAGAAGTACGATCACCAGTGATAAGAGACGAAGACGTGTAAGAGTGGATTCATATAGAGCTCCGCATTCTTTGGTTCGTTCATTCATTTACATCCAACGCCCTTCCAAACACGTAACCCCATGCTGCCTACCTGTCTGCTTTTCTCCCTTCCATCCTTCCTCCCTTCCTTCTTTCTGTCTTTCAATTCTTCCTTACTTCCGTCTCTCTTTGCATTCCGGCTCTCCCTGATATATCTTTTTTTTTTTCCTTCCTTTTTTTAAGCATCTGACTTTATTTATTTTCATGCAGACCCAGCATGTTTCAGCTGTGGGGCCGACAAGACAAGTAGACAAGTAGAAAGAGACAAAACACTAGATGGATGGGTGGACTAATAGACCAGGGGCGGATTTAGAGGGGGGCCCAGGGGGCCCGGGCCCCCCCTTCCAAAAAATTTTGAAGTTTTTTTCAACATCATAAAACAAAGGGCAAGGCCCTATTCCAATGAAATAGGCCTATGCGATGTGTCACAGTGAAACTTTAAAATTTGATTCATTATTTTTCTACCTCAGAAAAAAAAGGGTTATGCTAATAACTCTGTGCTGACTTTCAGCTGATAACATTTTGGCTTAGATTTGGCATCAGTAACTTTACTCGGGCATCTGCAAGGAGTTACTCAATGAGCGCTGTATTAATGGATTGCTAAACTTCAGTATGGTACTGGCCAGGCCCACCAGCATTGGGAGCACTGCTTCTACTTTCAAAGGGGAATTTTCAGAATTCTTTAATAGTTAGAGGAATATTTTCCTACAACATTAGACTGTTAACTATTAAACTTGCTTCAGTATTACCCGTGTAATGTCTTATTGAAGTCTTGTTAAGTTATCTGTAATGGGGAATTATGTACTGTGAATTTAGGGTAAAAATTTAAAATTCACGAATTTATGAAACATTTTCCAGCGATATATGATCAGTTCAAAAATATACTAAAAGGCATCACCATTTTGCATCTAAGCAATCTTAAAATTAACAAAAATTTCTCAAAGGGGAGGTTGTAAGGGGAGGGGAGGACCCTACCCTTAGATCCCTTTCCCCAGAACGCATCTTTCACCCAACCAAAAATAAAATTCACCGAATTTAAACGCTTTCCAGCCATATATGATCAGTTAAAAAAATATACCACAGACATCATCATTTTGCATCTGAGCAACCTTAAATTAACAAAAATTTCTCAAAGGGGACACCCCTCCACTTAGACCCCTCCCTAGAAAAGCATCTTTCACCCAACCAAAAATTAAAATTAACTGAAATATGGACGCTTTCCAGCCATATGTGATCAGTTAAAAAAATACACCACAGATATCACCATTTTGCATCTGAGCAACCTCAAATTAACAAAAATTTCTCAAAGTGGAGGGGACACCCGTCCCCAGAAAAGCATCTTTCACAAAACCAAAAATTAAAATTCACTGAATTATGGACGCTTTCCAGCCATATATGATCAGTTAAAAAATACACCACAGACATCACCATTTTGCATCTGAGCAACCTTAAATTAACAAAAATTTCTCAAAGGGGAGGGGTGTCCCCTCCCCAGAAAAGCATCTTTCACAAAACCAAAAATTAAAATTCACTGAATTATGAATGCTTTCCAGCCATATATGATCAGTTAAAAAAATATACCACAGACATCACCATTTTGCATCTGAGCAAACTTAAGTTAACAAATATTTCTCAAAGGGGAGGGGACACCCCTCCCCTTATACCCCTCTCCAGAAAAGCATCTTTCACCCAACCAAAAATTAAAATTAAATGAATTATGGACGCTTTCCAGCCATACATGATCAGTTAAAAAAAATACACCACAGACATCACCATTTTGCATCTGAGCAACCCTAAATTAACAAAAATTTCTCAAAGGGGAGGGGACACTCCTTAGACCCCTCCCCAGGACAGTGATTACTCATCACATGCTTTTTCCCCTATTAAAATACCCTGACACTGCCCACGGGACACCCCTCTCCTTAGACCCCTCCCCCAAATCGGATTGTTCTACAAACCACTATGACCTGGGCCCCCCCTTTTGCCAAATCCTGGATCCGCCACTGTAGACAGACTGAAGGTCGAACATACAAGGTGCAATGTCATGTTCTTACCATGTGAACATAATTTAACTGGACCCTTATGTTTGTTAATTGATGCAGATTTATCCCCCTATGTTAATTCTTAAGAACTTCCTGGGACAGTAAGTAAAAGGAGAGAGGTGATTGGTTGGTTGGATACGGTGTTGGTTCTCTGACTGATCATTGGTAGAAACGTAGTGACAAGACTGCCTCGTGTTCTATCCAAGAGTCAGTCTTGCCAGAGAACTGGTAGCTTGCAGACTCCATGTACATTTATCCTCTTAATATCCTGCACGTAAAATCTTTGAAAATTGTATTAAATAATCTGATCGAAATCGAATTGGCGATTTTGGACTCTGTCTTTCTTTTGAGTGTTGTCTTCTTACAACTATACGCTACCAACTTACACATTGTTAAGCTTTTAGCTTCTTCAGTACTCATAATGTTTTAAATTTCTCCCATTTCGAAAACATGTTACTTTAATTAACTGTAGTACATTCTTACCAAAATCTTTGAATCCATAGTCCTCCTTTTGACTAAGAAAAAACAAAGAGTTGGTCTATCTTCAGCTTGAGCGCAATTGTTCTTTAAGTGTTTCTAAGACAGAGCGTTGACTTTATACCAAAAGTTTTGGGTTTTACTAAAGAATACATTTTGTACCAGCAAGTCCGACGGAACGTTTGCAATTGTGTTTCTTTAGTTGGTTACGTCACGCAATGTTTCATGGACAGAAATGTCTTGGAAAAAATTAAATTATATGTATATCTTTATGAAAGCCTAGTTTAAAGTATAATTTTTTTATTAGATGCAGAATAACAATATAAAATATAGAAATACTTCGAATATATCTATAAAAGCTAATGGACTACATTCTAGATTCCATACCCACCGTCATGGAAGGAATTTAACGATAAAAGTATTTAAAACAAACACTTATTGTGTCATAGTTTGGTTTCCTCAAATACATGTGATAGCTTCTGATGAAAATTTAGTTGAATATGTAACTTTGAAAGTAATCTATACAGTGTATAAACTGAGTGCTTTAATTAGACTTATAGTTTAACAGAACCTAAAATTATTTTCATAAACAGAAACCGATAGAGGATGAAATATTACGTCTGGGGTAAGAATTTGTTGTTTATTTGTATCGTTTGAGAGCTAAGGTCGTACGAAGTAATTTTTTGGCAGAGGTACAATTAAAAGTGCAGAGCTCACAAACGACGAACTTTTCTTTGTTAATTATAGCAAAGGCCAGTAATTATTTGGTAAGGAAGTGTAGTTATGCCGAAGGTTATGGAAGCTTCTTACCTCATAATATACCTCATGAATAATTCAACGGTCTAAGCGTTATTTTCAACTTTTGAAATGATGCAGCATCCAAACTCTTAATGCGATCATGTGTAATATTTTTGGTAAATAAATGTATTGTCAAGATTTATTGGTGTGAATGAATGGTTTAGTATGATACAAGTATTTTTTGTGTCACTTTGATGCAAAAGATAATATAATACAGACTAAACAGAAATGTGGATGAACGCTAATAGAACGAATAAATGTGGTTTTATATGTGAAATCGAATGAGATGTAAAGTTGGGTGGTTAAGCACATAAGAAATGTAATTAACGAAGGCAAATAAACCTACGCAACTTGACAATGTAAATGCTCTTTGTCAAAGTAACTTAATTAGCATAGGCACGATTACGGGGGAGGGGGAGCAGGCGGGGGCACTTGCCCCTTTTTTCCAGAGCTTAAAAATAATATAAAAAATGAGCGAAAGTAAGCGAGACCAGAGAAATTATAAGAGAATTTTCAATAGCCTTTTATGATTAAATTTTGCAATGTTTAATGAAGGAAAATATTAATATCAAAAATCATAAAACTGCTCGGAAAATTTTTCTCGGTGCGTTTCCCGCGCACCTCCAGATAAACTGACTAATACAGTTGAAAAGTTTGTTTGACACCGTAAAATTTCTTTCCTCCTATCTGTCATACGTTTTGTGACTTGAAGTTCTGAAATAAGGGTCACTGAAAGTACTAATATACGTCATAATATGCACCATGGTCCTTGCGAAAAAAGTCCCAAACCCTACCGATGTATAGAGGGAAGCGCAATTCTCGACAAAAAAAAAAAAAATGGCGTGCTTCGCATGAGCCTTATATAAATTGATGTCTCATTAGTACGGCTCTGGGCAGGAAAAACTTTGTTGGAATTGCCTCGTTATCACTTCCATTGTAGGACAGCTTGACTAAATTACCATTTCCAAAACCATCCTACACCTGTCGCTGTTCACTTTCCTCACCAACTACCACCATCCTCAGCAAATTGACTGACGGTTACTATCTTAAATTTGCGACCATCATGTTAAAACTATTTCATTAGCATTTCAAATTACACTTGGGGAAAACAGGATTTTCTCAAAAAAAAAAAAAATGGTCCAGAATGGCCGCAAAAGCCGTCAAATTTAAGAAAGATTTCTCTAGGAGGACCCTCAGTCCCCAGCCTCCGGCTTCGGGCCTTCGGCGATCGCGGTTAAAGGCTTCGCAAGCCACAACTTCCCACGATGCAGACTCCAATAAAAATTACTTTCCTGGCACTTTAACTGCCGATGCCCTTGATAATATCCATGTAAAAACTACCCACAAAAGAACTCATTGACTTCTTTCTGTATCACGTTGTCTGTAACCTTTAAAATCGACACTAACCTCATTTTTCACACTAATAAAAAATTTGAGGGCGCTTGTCCCAGACCGTCGTGTTAAGATTTCTTTTGTTAACCCTATATAAATTATCTCTTAATTACTGATCACAAAGATTATAGTTTGGTGAGTGATATCAATATTTTTCAAGGAAAAAATTTTAACTTTTATGATAAACCACTCAGGGAATAGGCTAACAATGCTACCAGTGTCCTTGAAATGAAGGTTGAAAAAACAAAGGCTAACATGTGCCATATATGGTATGTCCCTCTTTCGATGTCACATATTTGCATATTTACCATGTTTATTCATGATGCAAGTGTGAAATAGAAATGTCCCTGTAAAATGATCAATAATTGATGGATTTTAATGGGAATTGCGGATATTTTCTGGATTTTAATGCTTTTTACATCAAATATCCAACTGTGTTATTTTTATGTCACACGACCTTTAAAGCTAAAGAAAAACTGTGGACTACTACATTTTAAAGTCTCAACGCTGTTTTCTTCTGCGCGCTTCGCGCGCACCCGTTTTAAATATTGCCTCCGGGTTTCGGGGTTACTTCCTGTTGGACATCCTGCTTGTCATATAGCTTCTTGCAAACTCTTCTATTATCATTGAAACCACCAATGCCCCCAAGGCCGTTCCCAGCATAAGAGAAACTTCCCCTCTCCCAGACATTTTCAAAGCAAAATTTTTATCACCATCGATCTGTGTAAATTTACTGACTCTTTAAAAATTGTTTAGATGCAAGTTGTAAGGCACGGAAAAAGTCATTTTCGGTACCGTAATAACGGACAGGAACTTAGCGAGGGGGGGGGGGGGTGGGAGCAAAAGCCCTCCCCTTGAGGATATTTTTCTTTCTAAGCATTTCTATTACTCATATCATTAAAAAGTATGAAAAATGCGATTTTTTAAAGCTCTTCGCGCACACCCATTCTGAATACTAGATATCCCAATCTTAAAATTATTGTTCCATAGCCCTGGGAAAGTCTTAAAATAATCCATTCTCCCCTACTTCCTCAAGCCCTCAACAATTTGACTTTTTTCAATTATATTCTTACTCCATGTGACTAATAGTCAGATGGGGTGGATAATGATGAGGGAAATTGTGATTTTTGTGGTATGCTAATTGCCCACCTTATGTCATTTGAGGTTGAAGCTAAAATGCATCATTTTAATGCCTGCAATATAGTAAGTAGCCCCCTGAAACCCCCCACCAGGGCTCTGCACCTGGACCCACTGGGTATAGGCATACTACGTCACATTTTTCCTTGAATCATGGTTTCAAACACTAAACGTTTAAATCGCACTATTTGTTGCCACCAAAAGAAAAGAATATTTAATTTATTTCTTAACATGCATTCATTGTGTAAGGGATGTATCCACAAGGTCTTACGACATGACATTTAAGACAGAACAGTTTGTTATTCATATTATTGATTGACACAAGTTAATATCAAAACTAGGCTCGATTCTTTCTATTAGACGATAGGGGTACACATTATATGCTTTTCTAGGTCAAAATAAGACAAACATTTATTATTTGCTATAAAGACTCTTAAAATGGGAAGGAGGGTAGCCAAACGAACCTTATCATGACATCCTCTTTCCAAGTCTGTGTCCCACTCTTTCTAGCTTTCGCTGTACTAAAACGAACTGTTTATATTTGTAGTTAAACAAAAGGCCCGCTCGAAGGCACAAATTTATTTTTCTTTTGACAGAGCTTCCGTGAAATTTGTACTTCATGAAAACTTTTTATAGGAAAGGTATTTTTGTCCCTTTTCTGTACACGAATAACATGCATTGAAAGTTTATACACTCTAAAAACATTCGGATAAAATTTGACCCTAATTCGGATTGGAGGGGCACCTACCCAAATCCGGTTCATTTTTAGTAATCAAATTCGGATAAAAATGATCCAATCCTGATCATTTTTTATCCATATCTGATTAAATTATTGATCCGGATACGAGTAGGTGCCCCCTCCGATCCGGACTGGGATCAAATTTTATCCGGACGTTTTTAGAGTGTGCCGGTACTGTTTCATCTAAGTTAAATATCAGTGGAGACCATTGAAATGATTTGGAATCTTTGCATTGCATGATGTATTATAAACCAAAATATACCTATCCTGAGGCTTAATCTTTACCAAGAGATATGCTAAAACCTCAGAGCTTCCGGGGGCTTTGCCACCTGGACCCCCACCAGGAGCTCTAAGGCGGGCCCCTGGACCCCAGCAGCTTAAAGGTATAGTGGTCTGGCGGGAAGAATAGCCTAATACATTAAAACTATTTGGAATCTTTGCATTTGATGATGCTTTATGAACCGAAATATAACCATCCCGAGACTTAATTTTTCACCCAGAGATATGCTAAAACTGCAGAGCTTTCGGGGGCTTCG
>JAIZAY010000232.1:0-73383 GCA_029531755.1 Holothuria leucospilota | reverse complement strand
AATTTTACATTCCAAACGCCCTAGTTAGCAGGAAAAAGCACTCTGCAGCGCAAATTTGCCACCGCATTTCGTCGTCTTCCACGCGTGTGTCGCCAGTATCATATGGGGAAAAAAATTCGGCATCCCAACCGCCATAGGCCTATATTGTAGGAAACTGAATTCACAAAACACAAATTTGTCAATAGAAATTTGCGTTTCAGGGGCCGCGGACATTTGGTAAAAATTCTCTGTTTTATCAGCCGGGATGATGATTTGAAGTTAGTTGATAGGCACTTTCCTCCTAGCAATAAGCTTCATAAAATTTTTAATCGAAACACAATTAAGCTTAGTTATAGTTGCATGGACAACGTTAAACAAAACATAGACTCACACAACAAATCACTGCTGTCCAAACCCCCCGACAAAAATATTAAAAATTGTAATTGTAGAAACAAGGCTCTTTGCCCTGTCCCCGGCAAATGCCTCACTGACGGGGTCATATACCAAGCCACCGTTACTACATCAAAGGCTGTGGAAACTTATGTCGCCTAGCTGAAACACCATTCAAAAATCGATGGAGGAACCATAACAGGGACGTAGCCAGGGGGGGGGGGAGAGCAGGGGGAGCGGTCGCTCCCCCCCTTTGAAAGTCGAAAAAAAATGTTAAACCTGTGATGATTTTAACTTTTTGCAGGGTATTTTGTCAGTGCTCTTTCATCTTAAATTCTCGGCAGTGCTGATAACTCCTTCCCTTCATAATCGTTGTAACATTCAGGCCTGAAAGCCTGACTGATCTAATTACCTCATGCGTCACCCTAACTAGTCTTGAAAGGACCACAACACTCATGTTCGTATGATTTGTTGCTTATGAAGCTAAGCTAGCGCTCGTAGGCCTATAGCAGTCGTACGTGATATGCGCTCCTCTGAATAATTATTATACAGCTATCACACTGCGATGAGAGTATTTGTACTGTCCATGATGTCATGGACAGTACCTAGGCACGCTGCTCATTTTTGAGAAGCAGATCTTTCGTTCAATGTTTCTTGATTCTCATTGAGTGTTTTGTTCTACCATTGAGCTCATTATGTAGAGTGAATCATGTAGATGGGAACGAAACTTCTTGGTAACTTTTGGTTGAAATGGGGCTGAGCATGATTGGTTTTTATTTTAGCAGTTTTGTATTTTATTGTTTTTTTAACAATGGCTTGAGTAAGTCAAACTACCTAAACAGTAGCAGGCCTACAGTTTATTGTGGCACATGGTCGTACTGTCGTATTTCGCATACAGTAGGCCTACTCTACGCACGCTTCTTATGTCGTAAAACCAGGGGATTGACACACACTGTACGGCTATAAGTGCTGTCGCGTTTGCTGATTGGTCGATTGCTTAGAGTATGTAGGCAAGGTCAATCACGAAAGGTGGGATTTCTTGCAGCATTTTGAAGCAAGAAATGAAGCTTGCAGCCTACTATATAAGTGATATCTGCGGAGAAGTACAGCTATAGGCTTATTTGTTTAGACATGAAATATTTTTGAATACTTCCCACCAGACCTTGAGAGTAGGCCTACCATTTCCTGCACGCAAAGCCCAAAATTTGTGCTTCTCGTGGTCAAACAGTAAAAGCAAAGTGATCTGTCACTCAAATTTCGGTGCATGGAGAGGATTTAGGCCAAGTAAAAAAATATATATGTTTCGCGTCCCCGCCCGCTTCCTTTTTCGGCGCCGCATGAAATATTTTTTTATTTTTTATCTACTGATAAAATGCGAGAAAAAAAGAAAATTTCAAATAAATCTAATGAAAATAATACTTGCGAACACTCGTAAGGTCTTTCCGATTACTTCTTTCAACCTACGTCCAAAGTTAGACAATGTGCTAGCTCCGCAGCCTATACTGTACGTACGCGATGAAATGCTTCAACGTAGTTTCGCTGGCAAGTCGTTTTATGTTCTCACGCCTGTCTCATTACACGCCGAAAACGATTGTGTATTGAAGTGCGGCTGGTATCACAGACTAGCGATATACTGTATCTACTCAGCAGATGTTAATACGTAACACACACTGGTAGTATGCTGGAAGTATACGTTGAATTCCAAGGGTGTTAAAGAAGTTCTTCTACACTGGTATAAACAAAATAAAACAAAGTTTTACAATCACTTTTGTGTGTCAACGAGTTATATTTGTACATATCTTTTAAAATGATGTAATCTGGATTGAGGGAAAGTTTGTTTCAGCCATCTTGGAATAAAAAAAGAAAATAAAAAAAGAAAAAGCCTCCTCTTTTTTTTGCAAAAACCTGACGGGAAACATATATATTTTTTTACTTGGCCTTAATTATCTTCAAGTACATATAGGCCTGACGGATTTGGTCGATCTTTCTCACATCTTCACTGTGCCAACACTGAAAATTGAAAGAGCGATATTCTAAAGCTAGCACAGTGGCGTAGCCACGGGGAGGGTTTGGGGGTTGAAATTAACCCCCCATGACCCAACCTTGCAAAATGTAATTGCAAAAACACATGATCACTATAAACTTTATTACATCTGAGGCACAAACATTGCACCATTTTGCATCTGGAGACCTAAAATGGCCGTTTTTCTCCCTCCTCTTAGACCTTTCCCTCATGTCGTACTCCAAAAACCCTCCCCATGACACAATCTTGGCTACGCTACTGAGCTAGCATAACCACTGAGGACGTTTCAAAGTACCAGCACAGAAACAATCATGGACAGTAAGTGGTAACGATTTTCGTAACCACCGTGTATGGCAAGCGAAATGTCCAATAATTAGAAAAACCAAGTTTATCGATCGAAAAACCAAGTTTATCGGTCGAAAAACCAAGTTTATCGGTCGAAAAACCAGGTTTATCGATCGAAAAACCAAGTTTATCTCCAAATCTTGGTATATCGGTTGAAAAACCTAGATTTTCAAAATAACTTGGCTTATCGGTCGAAAAACTTAGATTTTCAGTCGAAAATCCAAGTTTTTCGATTTATCTGGTATATCGAAAGATAAACTTGGTTTTTCTTAACGGAATGTCCAATAATTAGAAAATCCAAGTTTATCGATCGAAAAACCAAGTTTATCGGTCGAAAAACCAAGTTTATCGGTCGAATAATCCACCTCATGGTAATAATGGATGTGTCCAAGTCAAAAGGGGGTGTTCCCAAAAACTTGTTGACAGGTGACTATAACAAATATCTATGAAGACTTTTTGTTGCTTTGTCTGACAAATGTTGTAACAAAAACAAAAGCATTGACCAACATTGATTTGTTGTAAATGTTGTTACATAATACATATAGGCCCATCAATTTAGCCGCCATCTAGCATGTCGTGGTCGCGGAAAGTAGTACCGGCAAATCACCATGGCAATCGAAAAACCAAGTTTTTCTAAATAAACGATAAACTTGGTTTTTCGACCGAAAAACTTGGTTTTTCTACCGATAAACTTGGTTTTTCTAGTTATTGGACGTTTGGCGTTGAAAGCTTGGTTTTTCGACCGATAAACTTGGTTTTTCGACCGATAAACTTGGTTTTTCGACCGATAAACTTGGTTTTTCGATCGAGAAACTTGGTTTTTCGACCGATAATCTTGGTTTTTCGATACAGTTTGTCCAGTAATTCGAAAACCAAGTTTTTCGACCGAAATAACAAGTTGTTTGTCCAATAATTAGAAAAACCAAGTTTATCGGTCGAAAAACCAAGTTTATCGATTGAAAAACCAGGTTTATCGATCGAAAAACCAAGTTTATCGGTCGAAAACCAAGTTTATCGGTCGAAAAACCATGTTTTTCGGTCGATAAACCAAGTTTATCGGTCGAAAGACCATGTTTTTCGGTCGAAAAACCAAGTTTATCGGTCGAAAAACCAAGATTTTCGGTCGAAAGACCGAGTTTATCTGCGAAAAACATGGTTTTTGATAGATAAACTTGGTTTTTCGACCGATAAACTTGGTTTTTTGACCGATAAACTTGGTTTTTCGACCGATAAACCTGGTTTTTCAACCGATAAACTTGGTTTTTCGACCGATAAACCTGGTTTTTCAACCGATAAACTTGGTTTTTCGACCGATAAACTTGGTTTTTCTAATTATTGGACATTTCGCTTGCCATAACCGTGACATTTTCTAGTTGTTTCTAGGCTTAGTCTGCACATCTAACTACTGTACATCTGATCTGCCTGTCTAACCGCAAAAGTGCAAGTGGTACAACTTACGTCGGTCAACATCATCTACAGGAGATTTAACCAGATATTTGAATCATTTACTTAATACTGGATCGGAACTTCGCAAGAGGAAGGATCATGAAGCGGACAGGTATGAAGTAAGATAACTTATGGGTACCTAGGCTTAGTTCACATGTCCACTTCGTTCCCTGAACTAGGCCTAGAATCTCGCCGTACATCCTTTTCCCGGATTTTACTGTGAGAGTAACATTTTTCGCGTGCGTTGTGAATGAGTTGCTACAGTGACTGTTGTCTAAAAATGCTCGTGCCTGTATAGCAAACCTATCAAACACATGGGCCTGCGTCATGAATTTACATGTTGTAATACTGTAGTGCGTGTACTGTAGGCCTAGCTAGTATGTCGTCACAATAGATTTTTGTACAGGTCGGCCCCGTCTAAGTCTGATGACTGCATACGGGCGCGTGCGATGTCTATAGCGTGCGTAGGCCTACACCACAGGCATTCGAAACATTTACGTACATATATACTACACACTATATGTATATAATAAGACAAGGTAGGACATTTCGATAGGAGAAGACTTCGGCCCAGTGACTGCACTGCCACCCAGTGCTTCCACACTCTAAATTCATTTTTCCTGAAATGGAATCTAAAATTACCTGAAATCGGCCATTTCAGGAAAAATGATTTTAAAGTATGGAAGCACTAGCTGTGCGACTGGGCCGATGCTCTTACTCAGTTTTTATTCTTATTTTTATTTTATTTTGCCACCTTTTTTTACTGTTTAGAATTTATCTTATGCACAAAGTTGCACCCGAAGAGGTGTTGGATATTCTGCTAGAACAGATGACATGATCGACCAAGTCTTTTGAGGTTCACAGTAAGAGTAGAGTGTAAAAATTGGCCAACATTTGTGCTTCGTCCTGAGAAATGTCCTACCTTGTCTTATTATATATATATAGAGTGTGTAGTATATGTACGTAATGTTTCGAACGCCTGTGGCCTACACTATGCCTATGTCCCATTTTTGTCAATAGCAAGATTTCTGATCTAGTAATGGAAGCACAAGGCGACCAAAATACTAGGTCAACAGACTGCGGACTAGAAGTAGGCTATGTGGCAAAGACTATTTATTCCTAGGTCTAGCCTATCATTAGTATCAATGACATTTCAGATACCCTCAGCATAGAGAGTGTGCTGTATCGTTGCAAAAACATTAATATTCTGCTGGCACAGTACTGATTTAGTAATAGAAGATTTATGTATAAATATATATCATGAGATGTGAAATTTTCTTGTTAACGAGAGATGTGGGTCTCATTGCTCAAACCCATAATACTAAGCCTGTAAATAGGCTGTACTTTATCTTTCTGCGTTTTTAAGCTTTGCCGTCCGATTTTTATCTTTCGCAACCCATGTCACCCAGGGACCCCGGGTCCTCTCGTTGTGACGCGACTGGCGCCTTCCCTGCCCATCTCTCTCTGGTTACTGACACAAAGCGCCACTGAATGATTGTCCCTTTTATCTATCATCAATTAACAGAGTCAACGGTAGATCCCAACCGTTCAGAAGAGGAAGTATCAGGTGACTGTGCTGACAAAACACCACCAAATAAAAAAGGGAGACTGAAACAAACAACACTTAGTTTCACAGGATTACCAAGGAGGGTAGACTTGGCCAAGTCTCTCGTGAGTGTTCTCGTACTGCTAGTACCTACAGCTCACCATATTTACCTTGGGTTTAATACGCCCTCTATAGGCTGCTTCTTTGTATTGCTTCTCAACGAGAGACTTGGGACACTTGGTTTCTGTGACGTCATAATTTTAATGTTATTTCTTTATTTTATTCATCCTCAATTAGGGATGAATAATATGTAGTAGTCTGTCAACTTTTAGTCCAATCAAAATCAGTAAATTGAATGTTATGTGAATAAACATATATGAAGTTTATATCACGTGATTAATTGCTGCAGAGTCTGCGACATTGCCGATAGCGAAAACTCATCAATATCAGCCGTAAGAATTGATCAATATGACGGTTTTTGCAACTGGAAATTTCACGGGACAGGAGTCACGAGGAGCGAAACCGTGCCATGATTTGATTTTCATAAAAGAAAGACAAAATCGTTGGTTCAGCGACTTAATTTGAAGAATGTTTTGCTTCGAAATCGGTATCGATAGCGGTCTGATTCTCATGCGTTCGGAGCGTTATACACAAATACATATACAGCTCTGTGTACAAGCAAGGTAGGACACTTTGGATCCTAGGCTTCGCGGCACTTGCTATTATCTGCGTAACCATCCATACGGTCTCTCTCACAAAACACATAATAAGATAATGTAAGGAAAAGCACAGTAGAAGGCAAGTTCGCTTTGCAGATGTAACCTTCGTCACTCGCAAATCACAACGCACGCCATTGCTGTGAATCGCGAGTGCGGGAGCCTGGCTGGGATTCGAAGTGGCCTACTACGTACCTTGTTCGTCTCTTCTTCTTCTTCTTCTTCTTGGATATGGTGAAACATCCGAAGACATTCTCTCACCACGCACGCGCCGAGGGGTCAAACCTTACTAAGAAACCTAGTAATAATACTAACAGGATCCTTATTAGTAGAGGCAGCATTTATAACACTCTCAGGGAGACTATTCCAATCTTTAACAGTCTGAGGTAGGAAGCTAAATTTGTAACAATTGGACCTAGCATACAGATTACAAAAATGAAGGTCATGCATCTGACGGGTTTTCCGTATAGGGTGATGCAGACGGTCAATAGGAATATGGGCCTGGCCAAAGACACCTTTAGAAAACAGGATGAGCCTACTTTGCTTACGTCGGTCAACTAAAGGTGCTAAATTTAACTCGTTTAAGAGGTTAGTCATAAAACCAGGCTCACTAGAGAAGTCAGAAGCTATGAATCTTGCAGCCCTTCTCTGTATACCCTCTAGTTTATTACGCAGGCAAACCTGGTGCGGGTCCCAGACAGTGCTGGCATACTCTAAAACTGGCCGTAAAAGGCCTTTATAGGCTGCAATCTTAACTTCTCTAGGGCAAAATGACAAATTCCTATACAGAATGCCTAAAACTCTATTTCCCTTGTTACAAATACTTTGGATGTGCTTATCCCAGTTTAAGTCTTTGGTGATGGTTATCCCTAAATACTTAATACAATCAACATTTGGGAGCTCCACTCTATTGAGAAGATACTTAAAGGGGATAGGGTGTTTTTTACGAGCAAAGGTGATAATACTACATTTAGTAGGTTGAAAACGCATACCCCATGTAGTAGCCCACTGACCTAAGTGCTGAATATCATCCTGAAGTTTACAACAATCATCCTCAGTCTCAATAATACGATAACAGACACAATCATCAGCAAACAACCGGACCTCAGAAGTAACAACACCGCCAATATCATTGATATGTGCCAGAAAGAGAATCAGCCCTAAGACAGACCCTTGGGGGACACCGGACATAACATCCTCCGACGAAGAACGAGTCCCATTTACTACAACTACCTGTCTACGGTCGCCAAGAAAGTCATCAATCCACCGGAGAATCTGCTTAGACACACCTTAGTATACTTATAGGCCAATATGTATCAGCTTTATCTTCTTGCTAGCTCAATGTGCCCTCAAGCGGGTAATGACTAAGACTTTATATTAGACCAATTGTTAAAATCACTCATGCATGCAAGGCAATGCTACAGTAGCTTTGCTTGTTCCTCTTGGAGGTGTCTTGTGAGAACAATATAGCAGCAAACCCGAGCTTGAAAAACCACAAAATTAACAAAGTAGTTTGGGAATTAGGCCTAGCATGTTTCCAATGTAACCAACATTCAGAACTGATGGACTATGGGAGAGGTCTAAGGGAAGAGGGTGTCCCCCTGCCCTTTGGAAAAGTTTTTCATTTTAAGAGGTACCTATATAACAAATGGTGCAATATTTGACACAAATTTTTCTTGCAAAAGAGTGAGCAGTACAATTTGATAAGTGATTCTTTGCAGAACTGAATCATGGTGATATAGGCCTATTTGAAATAAATACCTGCATGGGCAGAAATTGCTCTTCATATTTTTTTATGTGACAGTTCTTTGCATTTATTATAGGTAAAATTTGTCATTGATACAAATATACTAGTTTGCTAAGTCACTGGTGAAGTTAAATAAATAAATTTTAGGCCTATCATAATCCACAAATTCCAGCTAAGAGCATGACTATAAGAGCTAAAAACCTTAGAGGTTTTGTGATCCTTACATTGGGCAGGTCAGGGACAGAGCCAGGATTGAAGGACTATTTGAAGGGCCTTTTTGATAGGCATTAGGCTTCTACATGAAAGTGGGATACCCACTAGACTAAACTTTCACTTGCAAGGTTCACTAGACAAAGGATGGACCAAAAATCTTCTTTGGCCCAGCTGGTGGTAAGGTTAGCATTCCACTGAGGTATAAAATTTATAGGCTACTTGGACTAGCCTCAGGTAATTTGGGTTTGGGTAAGGATTACGGTTATGTTTAGGATTATTAAGTTTACAGTAGAGTTAATATCTTTGGTCTACTCTAGGGAAGCATTGATATAGTACTGAACCTGTCATCTAGACTCATGAGCCTTGCAGCCCATGAAAGCATGTCTATGGCTTGTGCGTGTAGACATTATATCAACCTGAAGGTGTATGTTGCCTTTCCAAGTCATATAGACTGTGCCCCCAAAGTGCTGAGCCCATTGCAGTATTTACCAAATGCAAAACAGTTCTTACAGGGATTGGTTTAATTATCAGCTGGAGATGGTAAGTGTCTGGTACATCCAGTGAAAATTTAAGATGACTAGCACTATTTAATATGCCCTTGTAGTGGACTTACAGCCTTACAAGTGGACCAAATACATCATGTTTTGCAATGTCATTTAAAGATAATGCAATCATTTAGTTGAAGTAACATAAGAGAATGCAGATTCAGTAGACTCAGGTCACATTGCTAAAGGGCAGGGATCTTAATTTGAAAGTAGTGGACCAAAGCTATAACCATGGTACTGTGCAACCATTCAGTTGTTTTAAGCAGCACACCTAGTGCAACATTACCTGAAAATCGATTTCAGGATAGTTGATGTACGTAGGTCATTACAAAATGAGTCAAATTTTGTATCAGTTTAGATCCAAGAGATTACAAACCTGAAAATTTTTTATACTAGGACATCCCCTTATTCAGGAAGCCTTCTCTTGAATCCTTGACCCAAGATCCTTGCTAATTTAAGACAAGAAGGATAAGGAAATTGGGTAACTGCCACCCTCCCTCATTTCCATCCCACTTTCAGGATTTATTACCTGTATCTACAAAATGTTGACTTAATTGTACTATCAGGCATTGAAATCTGCAAATAAAAATTCAGTTTTAATATACAACAACAGATGACTGAGCTCAAAGACATAGTACTCCTGACCCCAAAAGTTTGAGATTTAGAGGCACTGCAATCTTCAGTTGCTTCAGGCATTAAAAATTACCCCTACTAAATTTTCTTCTAGCCTCTCCTCCAAATGAACAAAAACACCTGTCTATTACAGCTCCCATACAAAGTTATGGTACATTTCTCTGAGTAAACATTGTTTAAAGCCACATCCATGCAGTACTGTGAGTGAGCTGAGCTTAGTTGGGAACACAACTGACTACTCAAGTCATTATTGACCAACAACAGTGAAGCTAGTGTTTCAACTAATGTCAATCAAAGAGCATTCACTAAATGCACTTAGAGGTATGGTCATATCCCTAAATATGTTTGAGGTGATCCTATAGCCCCTTTTCAATTGGGTTGTTCTTCTCATGGGTGCTATTTAACTCTTTTTCAGTTAAGCAGAAAATGCAGCCAGAGACTTGAAAAGATAGATTCTTTGAAAGTGGATTTCAGATTCAGTGTTGATTTATGTCAAATTTTTTAGATTAAGACATTGGTGTGGGTAAGGAGGTAGAAGGAAGGGTAGAGGGAAAATGTACACACTTTTTGCATGAGTGTTATAGTAAGTGTTATAATTCTTGTAATTCTTATAATTATCATGATTCCTAATAAGGCAATGGCCTACTGCGTGTACTGTAAAATAGTGGGAACTTGGCTCTCACTAACCATCACAAAGTTTTTGTTTAATTCCAGTCTTGTGAAGAGAAATTAATTGAGCAAACGGTGATTTCTCAATAAACCCAGAGATCAATACTGTAAACCCAGAGATCAATACTGTCAAAACTGTTTCCTTCATTCGGTTCAAATGTTCATTATACCTTAGGCCCACATTCATGCAGGGAGCTGCCATTTAAGTTGCAGCGTCCTGATTTAAGAGCTGTATTAGGAGGGCAACATCTCATAGCAAAGTAAAGTCCTATTCTCGGTATATACTTCATGTAAGCCAACCTCAAACTGAAGTGAATAGACACCTACTAATCCTATTCACTTCTGGCTATTCAGCCTATTCATTTCCCTTCAGTTGTCTATTCACCTCAGTTTGAGGTAGTCTTACATGAAGTATCTCCCCTATTCTCCTTCACCCCAAGGAGATTATGTGGTAGTCTACCATTGATAGTGCCTGGAATTCTTGATTGAAGGGCTGTGGGTCCCTTTAAACCATGGTTACTACAGTGTGTGACTAAGTAAAACAGTTACGGACTTCCTCAGCATAACCACCTGGATATGGGTACTAGCTTCAGCTAGAGATTTATCCAGTGATACCCCAATGATGTCCCATTCTGAGGGATTGTTACACTCTTAATCTGCTAGACTACTTCATGTCTCTATCATGGAAACCAGGTTGAAGCAACAGCATACATGCGCTCTATAGTAAGATTCCTTCTCTGAGAAGATTGAATGTAACCAAATAATTCAACTCAGCCCATTCTCATTTACCTCTTTTCAGACACCCTCCCCCACTAACACCAATTGCTTCTGTTAGAATGAGACCTGTGTGGCAGCAATGCAACATTGCCTCCACACAGTCATCATTATAGAAATACTTGCTCTACTGCAAACTGGTTTTAACTGTTTTCTGAAATAAATGAAAAAATACCACACTAAGCATGAAAGCTTGGGTACCCAAATTCCCAAAGATCAACATTCCACAACTAAAACAATGAGACTTTCCTTGTCCTTTTTGATTCCTTGCCGAAGGCAGGCAAGGAATCTATGCGATGGTGATGTCGTGTGTGTGTGTGTGTGTGCATGTGTGGGTGTATGTATGTGTGTGTGTGTGTATGTGACGCTTTTGCTTGTAAACACGATATCTCAAGAAGGGTTACTGTGGCTGAGCTCATACTTGGTGTGTGGGTTGGTCATATTGAGTAGATGATCCCTATTGTTTTTGGTGGAGGTCAAAGGTCATTTGGGGTCAGGAGAGGTCAAAACGTCAAAACCTTGTAAACACGATATCTCAAGAAGGGTAACTGTGACTGACCTCATACTTAGCATGTAGATTGCCCATATTGAGTAGATGATACCTATCGTTTTTGGTGGAGGTCAAAGGTCATTTGGGGTCACCAGAGGTGAAATGGTAAAAACCTTGGGAATTATTTGTAATTGTTTGTAAACATGATATCTCCAGACAGATAAATGTGAGGGATCTCATACTTACCATGTAAATAGCCCATATTGAGTAGATGATCCCTATTGTTTTTGGTAGAGGTCAAAGGTCATTTGGGGTCAGCAGAGGTCAAATGGTAAAATCTTGGGAATTAATTATAAACACGATATCTCAAGGATGATAAATGTGAGGGATCTCATACTTACCATGTGGATTACCCACATTAAGTAAATGAAGCCTGTCATTTTTGGTGGAGGCCAAAGGTCATTTGCGGTCACCAGAGGTCAAATGGTAAAACCTTGGGAATTAGTTGTAAACACGTTACCTCCAGACAGATAAATGTGAGGGATCTCATACTTACCATGTGGATAGCCTATATTAAGTAGATGATCCCTATTGTTTTTGGTAGAGGTCAAAGGTCATTCGGGGTCAGCAGAGGTCAAATGGTAAAATCTTGGGAATTAATTGTAAACATGATATCTCAAGGATGATAAATGTGAGGGATCTCATACTTACCATGTGGATTACCCACAATGAGTAAATGAAGACTGTTTTTTTTTGGTGGAGGTCAAAGGTCATTTGAGGTCACCAGAGGTCAAATGGTAAAACCTTGGGAATTAGTTGTAAACACGATATCTCCAGATAGATAAATGTGAGGGATCTCATACTTACCATGTGGATAGCCCATATTGAGTAGATGATCCCTATTGTTTTTGGTAGAGGTCAAAGGTCATTCGGGGTCAGCAGAGGTAAAATGGTAAAATCTTGGGAATTAATTGTAAACACGATATCTCAATGATGATAAATGTGAGGGATCTCATACGTACCATGTGGATTACCCACATTAAGTAAATGAAGCCTGTCATTTTTGGTGGAGGTCAAAGGTCATTTGAGGTCACCAGAGGTCAAATGGTAAAACCTTGGGAATTAGTTGTAAACACGATATCTCCAGACAGATAATTATGAGGGATCTCATACTTACCATGTGGATACCCCATATTGAGTAGATGATCCCTATTGTTTTTGGTAGAGGTCAAAGGTCATTTGGGGTCACCAGAGGTCAAATGGTAAAATCTTGGGAATTAATTGTGAACATGATATAATTGTGAGGGATCTCATACTTACCATGTGGATTGCCCACATTGAGTAGATGAAGACTGTCTTTTTTGGTGGAGGTCAAAGGTCATTTGAGGTCACCAGACGTCAAATGGTAAAACCTTGGGAATTAGTTGTAAACACGATATCTCCAGACAGATAATTATGAGGGATCTCATACTTACCAGGTGGATAGCCCATATTGAGTAGATGATCCCTATTGTTTTTGGTAGAGGTCAAAGGTCATTTGGGGTCACCAGAGGTCAAATGGTAAAATCTTGGGAATTAATTGTAAACACGATATCTCAAGGATGATAAATGTGAGGGATCTCATACTTACAATGTGGATTACCCACATTGATTAAATGGAGCCTGTGTTTCTTGGTGGAGGTCAAAGGTCATTTGAGGTCACCAGAGGTCAAATGGTAAAACCTTGGGAATTAGTTGTAAACACGATATCTCCAGACAGATAAATGTGAGGGATCTCATACTTACCATGTGGATAGCCCATATTGAGTAGATGGTCCCTATTGTTTTCGGTAGAGGTCAAAGGTCATTCAGGGTCACCAGAGGTCAAATGGTAAAATCTTGGGAATTAATTGTAAACACAATATCTATAAACAGATAAATGTGAGGGATCTCATACGTACCATGTGAATTGCCCATATTGAGTAGATGATCTCTATCATTTTTGGTGGAGGTCAAAGGTCATTTGGTTTCACCAGTGGTCAAAAGTTCAAAACCTTGTAAACACCATATCTCAAGATGGGTAACTTTGAAGGATCTCATATGTAGCATGGGGATTGCCCATATTGAGTAGATGATCCCTATTGTTTTTAGTGGAGGTCAAAGGTTATTTCGGGTCACCAGAGGTCAAAAGGTCAAATCCTTGTAAATATGATATCTCAAGAAGGGTAACTGTGAGGGATTTCATACTTGGGTTGTGTATTGCCCATATTGAGTAGATGATCTGTATTGGTTTTGGTGGAGGTTAAAGGTCATTTGGGGTCACCAGAGGACAAAAGGTCAAAACATTGAAAACATGATATCTCAAGAAGGATACCTGAGGGATCTCACACTTGACATGTGGATTGTTCGTATTGTGTAGATGTTCCTATAATTTTTCTTTTTCGTGCAAGTCAAAGATCATTTGAGGTCAAAAAAGGTCAAAATCTACTGAACATGATATTTCAAGGAGGGTAACTATGAGGGATCTAATACTTGGCCTGTGGATTGCTCATATTTAGCATGTAGGTCATTTTGGGTCACAAGATTTCAAAATGTTTTTACTGTATAACATGATATCTCAAGTGGGAGTAACTGTGAGGTATCTCATGCTTGTCATGTGGGTGATTCATGTTTGTTACAATATATCCATATGGCAAGGAATCACTAAGCCTTTTGGCTTTCTGGTTCAACAAAGCAACAAAGCTCTAGAAATTTTTTAAGCCCTACACACACATACTATGCTACAGCAGGATATTACTGAAACTGAACATATTCTTTGATTAATGTACTTGTAGTTTGATTCAAGAAAAAAAGACTTAAGAAGCAACACATTGTGCTCACTCAATGCTTAAAGATTGAATGCAATGTGACTGATATATTGAAATATCTTCCATAATGAAATATAGTATCACATTATGTGATATGAAAGGGTACTTGAATTTTGCTTTTGAGGAGAGAAAAGTGTGTTCAGTATTGCATAGAATTTGGATCAGCTTGCTCCAAAAATGTAGAAATGAATCAGCTTTACTCAAGTCACCTTATAGTTACATTTAAAATAAAGAATTCTAATTATCCTCCTAAATTTCAACACACATTATTATTTACTGGATAATTACTCAAATGCTTGCTGTGATGGACCATGCCAGATTTGGTATTATGGTGTCCTTGCTGTACATAAAAACAACTTCCATGTCAAATTTGCTCTAGAAGTAATAGCCTAACATACTGCATAATACTTTGTAGAGAATCTCACATGTGACCACCACAGTGCACTCAATCCATGCAGCATCAAAGATAAAGATTCTGGTGTAAACTCAAGTCTCAACCTAGGAAGAGAAATCTTGCCAGGCAGTGTGAAGATTTGTTATATCTTGGTACATGTATGTATACATGTACCCAACTTTTTAATACTCATGCATCAGGTCTTCCTCACTTTTGGGTCATGATGTAAAATAAAAATGGTCTTGAGAAGGCAAACTTCAAACAATTTAGCTCAAGAAGATGCACTAATTGTTGCTAAGTTAGTTCAATTGCCTTCCCTGACACATATGACCAAGTACCATACATGTCAATTGTTATGTTTGCATCAGGATAAAGCATATGACCATGTACTGTTGAACTTCACAGTGTTTCTCTTGGTAGAAACTGAGGAGGTTAAACTGTACAGGTAACAGTTACAAGTCCATAGAAGTATAGTTGACTTCTGGAAAATGAAAATATGCAAGTTGTCAACTATTTAATTACAACAGATGCTTGAATTTACCTGTACCCTCCACTTCTCAGGGATTAGTAGGTGGAGGATGAAGGGGCAAGGAGCCAGTTCTCTGGCTCATATAGGCTATTAACACAGTTCAGGGATTCTGCCAGAAACTCAAAAAAGGGGGGGATTTATTACTGCTAAACCCTGAGTCCAACTTGATGATGACCTAGGCAAAAGTTACAAGTGGGTTCAGGGGGGAGAAAAGCTTGCTTCAAGGCCCCTATTTGGTGTAATTTTAAGGGTTTTAAAGGCAATTTATTTGTGTAAGTTCAAACATTGTTGCAAAAGTGTCTTTTTCTTAAGTAAGAAACCAAGATATTGACAATTTTTTATGTTTTTTATGGAAATGAAAGGGGGGGGGGGGGATTTTACCTACCTTCTTCTGGGAAGGTGGGGACAAATCCCCCCTTTCCCCCCTTGATGGAAACCCTGCAGTTTGACTCAAAAATTTGTTTATATGGCCCTAAAATACACTGACAGTGCTTGCTAAAACATCTGAGGCCAGAAGACTGTTACAAATATGGATAACTCACTTTTCAAAAAGATTTTTTTTCTCAAATTCAGTCTACAGAACTGCAATGACAGAGGCATTACTGACTCAGCAAGGCTTGGAAAACAGTTTCCATAGGGGAAGCTGCTGTATTCATATACTAATTTGCTCATATATGTATACTGTACAGTACTGTATAGTACCGCAACATTAACAAGTCTAAATGGCCTGCCTTGGCAATATACATTGCCTTAAAAAAATCTGCCAAACAGTTCTCTGTTTCATTCACACTGGCTGGCACTTATAAGTTCTTGTAAGTTCACAATGTGGTACTGCCTTGGCAAATACTATAGCTACATTATATCCAAAGTAGAGCATGTGTGAAGTTACACAAGGTCACAAAGATTGGCTGTGAGTTAAATTGAAACTTATATCAAACTTAAGACATCTGGCATTTGTTGTACCTTACGCATTACTCTGACAGCTAAATTTAATATTTTTTTATTTGCCACATTTTAATTTCAATTTACTTGGTGGAGGCTATTTTTGGGTGCCCCCCACCCAAGAAGAAAAAAGAAAGCAGTAAAGAAGGGCTTGAATACTGTCAGCCACCCTTAAGACATTCAAGGTGACTGCGATATGTGACTCTACAGTATACGTGTTGGCTACGGTACACACATAGCTTTTATCATGTCAGGCCATGCAATCAAGTTCTGCCAAAAGAATTGTAAACATGCATGCATAAAAGGCATGTATAAGGATCGAAAAGCCACCATGATACTGTAACTGAAGCTAAAAATACTTTGCCAAAGACACAGTACATGATCTGAATTTAGTCATGAAATCATGACTTTTTTGAAGATCAAATTCCTGTCCATATGTCAGTTCCTAGGAAAAAGAGGGTCTGTCCAAGGTCTGCTGTATCAGACAGATCAAGTTTGATTGTGTGTCCTGTAACTCCAGCAAAAAAGGAATTTAAGCTGTCCCTCTTAAATATCTGTTCAGTGCGCCAAAAAACCTCTGCAGTGATTGACATAATCGATGATTACCAATTAGATATGTTTGCTCTAACTGAAACATGGCTACAGCAAAATGGTGATGGTGTTCTCTTAACTGAACTTACACCACCTGACTTTGAGTTTCTTCACATGCCTCGTGCATCACGAGGTGGAGGCGTTGGTTTTCTTTTCAGAAAATCTTTGAATTTTGGTGAAATTTCAACATGTCCATATTCTTCCTTTGAATGCCTTGAAGTTTTCAGCAAACCTGCTAACCTAAGAGTGGTTGTTCTTTACCGTCCACCTTCCTCATCGGTTACTGTCTTCCTGGAGGAGTTTTCTGAATACATCCAGCTTTTGAACACGGCTTCTGGTAACCTGATTATAGTTGGTGATTTTAATTTTCATATGGACTGTGCTGATGCTGCAAATGTCAAAAAATTTACCTCACTTCTTCACTCTGGAAACTTGTGCCAGCATGTACGCTCACCCACACACAAAGTAGGTCACATCTTGGACCTGGTTATTTCTCGTTCTCCTGAACAAGTTGTGAAAGACACTTTCATCTCTGAACCATATGTTTCTGATCATTTACTTGTCACGTGTACAGTTACTCTCAGTAATCAACCTGTAACAAAGAAGTCTTCATTTACCTTATGGAGGACTTGTGATATTAACCAGGATGACTTTAGAAGAGACCTTCGTGTTAGCCCAGTTTGTAACTCTACTAATTTAATATCATCCTCTCTCTCAAACCTCCTGGAAATATACAACTTATCAGAATCTCTACTAGATAAACATGTTCCTATCATTGTGAAAAATTACAAGCCTCGGAAGAAAAGTGAGCCATGGTTTGGTCCTGACATTGTAAGCGCTAAAAAAGTAAGGAGACAGTGTGAACGCCGCTTGCGTAAAAGTGGTTTGACCATACATAAAGACTTGTTCATTCAACACTGTAAAATTGTTCGTAATAAAATAAGTTTAGCAAGAAAAGACTACTTTGCTGGAAGGATTTCTAATGCTACCAACCCCAGAGAATTTTTCCAAACTGTGGATTATATTTCAGGCAGGAGCACACCAGTACTCCTGCCTAATCATTCTTGCGAAAGGGAACTTTCTGAGAGATTCTCTCACTATTTTCATGCAAAGATTGTCAATATCTGTACTGCACTTAATGCTGAGTGCCATAACTTACCTGCACCCACTCATTCATTATCTTTTAGTTCTACAATGTATTCTTTCTACATGATCTCAGATGATGACATCTGTCGAACTGTTACAAACTTGCCAACAAAATCTTGTAAGTTAGATCCATTACCGACATGGTTGGTCAAGACTTGTTTGCCTGAGCTAGTACCAATTATCACCAAAATAGTCAATCTCTCCATGTCAAAGGGGATTTTTCCTGACAACTGTAAGGTTGCTCATGTGACTCCAGTTTTAAAGAAAAGTAGCTTGAACAAGGATTGCCTCCAAAATTATCGTCCTATCTCAAATTTGAGTTTCATCTCAAAGGTTATTGAAAAAGTAGTGTTGTCACAGTTAATGGATCATCTCTGCAGTGCAAACTTGCTTGAGCCTTATCAATCTGCCTATAAGCCTGGACACAGTACTGAGACGGCCCTCACTTATATACATAATTTCATTGCTTCTCAGTTAGACGAGGGTAGATTTGTCCTACTTGTTCTGTTAGATTTGTCCTCGGCTTTTGACACTGTCAGTCACAACAGTTTATTGAACATACTTCAGTCAAAGTATGGAATAAGTGGCACCGTCCTCACATGGTTCAGCTCTTATCTCACAGGCCGGTACCAGCAAGTTAAAATTGGTAATGCTCTTTCTTCAGTGAAATACTTAGACAATGGAGTTCCACAAGGCTCTGTGCTTAGTCCTGTTCTATTCTCAATGTATTTATCAGGACTAAGTGATGTTATACGTCACCATGGTATTCATTTTCATCATTATGCTGATGACACCCAATTGTATATATCTTTTGACAAAAATGACATACAAGCTGCCTTTCAGACAATGGAAGCCTGTATATGTGATGTGAACAAATGGCTCACCATTCATCAGCTGAAGCTTAATTGTGATAAGACAGAGTGCATTGTTTTTCGATCAAAATTTTCAACTACAAATCCTATCTTTCCTCCAATTGTCGTTGGTGATGACCTTATATATGCTTCAGAAAATGTGAAAAACCTAGGTGCGGTCTTTGATCAAAATCTGAGGATGGATAAACATGTTGAAACCTTTTGTCGTTCTGCCAACTGGCAGTTAAGGAACATCAGCCTTCTGCGGAAATATCTTGATGATAAGACTTGTGAAATGCTTGTTCATGCTTTTGTCACTTCCAGGCTTGATTTTCTCAACTCTTTGCTTTATGGCCTGTCAGATCTATCCATAAAGAAACTTCAGAAAATTCAAAACTCTGCAGCACGTATAGTTAAAAGGAAGAAAAGACACTGCAATGCAACTCCGCTCTTAAAAGAACTTCACTGGCTTCCTATCAGTGCACGAATCAAATTTAAAATACTCCTGCTCACTTTCCGTGCTCAACGTTTGGAACAACCTGTATATATCTCTCAGCTGCTGGCTCCCTATGTTCCTCCTCGTGATCTTCATTCCTCTGACAAGGCCTACCTGTCTCTTCCAAATCCACGGCTAAAAGCTTATGGATATCGATGTTTTGCTTACTCCGCTCCTTATTTGTGGAACCAGCTACCTGACCATATTCGTTTTTGCACAGAACTCTCTGTATTTAAAAGTTATTTAAAGACTCATATCTTTACTTGTTCCTTTGACTGTAATTGAGTCATTCATATTTGTTAAGCGCCTAGAGCAGGTACACTTCGGTCCTGATTTGGCGCTATATAAGTCCATTGTATTATTATTATTATTATTTTCCCATTTAATTAAGGTCAGGAGATGTGATAAATTTGTAAAGTCTCTCACATGGGCTATGATGGAGAATGTGTAACAAAAATACAATGCACTCTCCAAACTTCAAGGTCTAGATAACCCTGGGCACTGTAGTACTCCTTGCACTATTCAAACTGGGCTACTACATTTACATAAGCTATAGGCCCTGTAGACAAAACTCACAACTGCCTAGTATTAGCTACATACCTTCACATTTTCCAGTAATGAGGGATCCATGGAAAACAAAGGTTTCATAGAAGTAAATTGATAGGCCCAACATAAAAAAAAAATAACAGCCAGTAAATAAACATGCTCATGTTTTTCTTTTCTTTTATCACTTAGTCACTCGATCTTAGTTCTGTATTCAGAAATGCCTAGCCCCGTGATAATATGATATATATGCATGGCCTATCATGTACGTCAGTTTAGTACGGTTCAAGCAGGGAGTTGCTACAGGCTACATGCTGAACCAACGTTGTTCACCTACAAGATTTAACTTTAATTAATTGTGGCTAGAATCATGCCGCAGAGTAACTATGTGCTAGCACAGAGGAAATAAATAGAGCATTCACTCTTCGATTATCTCACGGGTGCTAGGGCTTGGCGGCTACTTTTGTATGGACGCACGCAACTTCACAAGTACAAGTACCCATTCTGCTAATCTTTGTTTACGTTTGGAGTTAAGTACACGAACCGCTAAATGGTACCATTATGTATAGGGAAATGTATTGACACATGTTTCTCTAAAACTGATTACAAAGGTCTTATTTGTCATCAAAAGTTTGATTTGTGTAATTTTCGTAAGGTAAATTAGTTTTTAAATATTTATTTGAGTATAATTACGGCGACTCAATTGTCAAAAATATGTCATATCAAATAATATTCTCTGTAATTGGACGATACTAATTTCTGCACATGAGGACTGTTTATTGGATTATGAGGTTGACGCCCCCTCCTTATGAATAATGTACTAAGCTCATTAGTATGACGTCACAGAAACCAAGTGTCCCAAGTCTCTCGTTGAGAAGCAATACAAAGAAGCAGCCGATAGAGGGCGTATTAAACCCAAGGTAAATATGGTGAGCTGTAGGTACTAGCAGTACGAGAACACTCACGAGAGACTTGGCCAAGTCTACAAGGAGGGTGAAACCATGTGAGACTGCTGAACCTACTCAATCGTCAACTGAAACACAACCAGAAAGAACAGTTGCTTCTAACGAGAAAGGAACATCGTCCTCAAATCCAAATACATCAGCCAATCAAGAGCCTTCTATACTTCCTTTGTTTCATCATGTTCAGGTAGTGGAATTATTGAGAAACCGTCACAACCAATAGGCCCAATGGATGCTTCTAGACCTGCCAAACCTGTCAGCTCGAGCATGTCACCTGATTATGATGTTGGTGAATTTTTATTAGGCAAAACTAAAGCTACAGATTTTGAAAAAGCGTACATATTGAAAACAAAGTGGAAAGGACAAGCAGGATTCGAGTGGCCATTCTCCTGCAGGAAAGATGGCACCAAACGCTATTTGCGCCAAAGTCATCTTGATAAGTTTTCTGATTTTGCATATAGTAAAACAGTTGGTGGAATTCTTTGTAAAGCCTGTGTTTTAGTTGGGTTACAAGAGACCCACTTCCGTACGGATGCTACTCTTGGTAAATTAGTAACGAAACCTTTAAACAGGTATGATAGACTTATTGGTGCTACAGGTGATCTCACTAAACACATTAATACCGAATATCACAAATCTGCGGCAAGTAGATGTCATGAGTTTCACTCAAATAACCAAAAGAACACAAATGTTTACAAGTCGATAAATTCCCATCATGAGGAGGTATGTAAGCAGAATAGAAAGCGACTCGAACCCCTTGTTAAAACAGTGATTTTCTGTGGTCAGAACAACATAGCTCTCAGAGGTAGAGATGATAGCGGGCCTATGGATGTTGAAAACACGAAAGACGGGGAAGGTATTTTCCGGCGTCTCTTAAGGTACCGAATTGAATCTGGGGATAGGGAACTAAGAGAGCAAATTGTTAGCGCGCCGAGAAACGCCTGTTATACATCTGGAGATATCCAGAATCAAATAATTAGTTGTGTTGGAGCAGAAATTAAAGAGAAAATCATAAACCGTGTAAAAGAATCCGGTTTTTACACCATAATGGCGGATGAAACAACCGATGTATCTTCAACTGAACAGCTGTCGGTATGTCTAAGGTATTACCACAAAGAGAGTAATACAATAAAGGAAGATTTCATATCGTTTATTGAGGTACTCGAACATGAACATAGTGAAAAAAACAAAGAGGAATGTTCAGTCGTCATAGAACAAAGTGCACCCAAAACGATGGAAGAATATTTGGAAAGCTGCTATAAAGTAAATGAAGCAACACACACTCTCGAAGAGCCAAGACTTACTGGAAACGTCATTGGTAAAGCAATCGTCAGTGAGATCGAAACCAGTGGTTTATCTCCTGAAGCTGCGATCGCGCAAAGCTATGACGGAGCAAGTGTGATGAGCGCGGAATCTATCGGTACATGCGCATATGTAAAGAATCACTGCCCATATGCAGAGCACTATCACTGTTCTGCGCATGCCCTCAATTTGACCCTGGTTCATGCTTCAAAAATCCCTGCGGTTCGCAACATGATCAGTACAGTAAAAGAGATAACAAATTTCTTCTCAACTAGCAATAAAAAGAAAATAACACTAAAAATGACTCATGATCTATCGCAAAAAAGTCAGGGAGGCGCCCTTCAGTCATTATGTGAGACTAGATGGGTTGAACGCATAACTGCTTTTGAGAATTTTGCATCTAACTACGTAACAATAGTACGGGCTCTAATGGCCATCAGTCAGTGGAAAGACGTATCTGCAAAATCAAAGGCAGTGTGGCTAATCAAATCAATTACCGACAGCACATTTATAGTCACTTTGTTCACTTGTGTTGTAGTCACATCCAATATTGATCAACTATCCAAAAAGCTACAACAGAAAAACACGTGCTTGTCGAGTGCCATGGCCCATGGGTAATGTAAACAATATTCTGGCTGTCCTGGAGGATGACCGAAAGAACAGTATTCATAGATTTGAATCAATTATGCAATTGATTAACGATACCATCTCTCTACTCAAGCTTAACATCGAACGTCCTCGAATCGCTAAGCGGTCAACACTAAAATCCAATCCTGACCTGGATACAGCAACAGACTATTTTCGAGTTACTATTTTTACACCGTTCTTAGACACGGTAATAGAGCAAATGCATTTTCGATTCAACGACAAAACCCAGTTCTTGGGAACATTCGACATCTTACTGCCATCAAAATGCTGCAAGGACGATATGAAGGAAGAGCAATTTGCACAGCTCTGGAAAAAATATGCTGCAACTCTTCACGCAAACCAAATTCAGCCTGATGACACAGCAGGCGTACATGCGTTCACTCAGTACAGACAATGGGTGATGAAATGGAAAACGGAAGTTTCTGATAGAGTGCCCTCTGATCACATGACTGCATTACAACACTGTGATGTTGACATGTTTCCTTGCATTTATGCCTTACTCACAATTGCCATCATCTTGCCTGTCTCCACGGCAACTGTTGAGCGATCTTTTTCATCCCTCAGGCTGCTCAAAACGTACCTTCGTAACAGATCATGTGAAACCCGATTGAATGGTTTGGCAATGATGTATGTTCACCCTAATGAGAAGATTGACATTGAACGCGTAATTGAACGTTTTGCTAGTGACGGCAACCGTCGCTTATTATTGTTATAACTTAAGACTGGTGGCAAATGGCTGGCAACTAGATATAATACCATACAGACATGTTACTCGACCACATTTTTAGGTATGGCGTAGGCACTGGACAATATAGTAGTGATAATGTAGGAAATAAAAAACTATGTACATATGTAGGCTATATAATATATACGCAAACTAGCACTTTGGGGGACTTTTTTTTCTTTTGGGGTGTCTCCCGTCTTTGAATGGTTTGTCGCATTGCATGTACCAACAAATGCCTCCGTAAATGTGTTATATATGTTATTCTTTTTATAATAGGGCTTACTGTTTGTATACGGGCAATTGTTTTCAATAAATACTCCCAACGTTTTTCTCATCCTATGCAGATATCTGCCAATTCAAATCAGTAACGATCAGGTCCAATCCCTCCCACGTTGAATGAGCTCTGCAAGTTTATTTTCTCATCAAATATTGATTTTTCCCAAATCTAATCTATTGTGGGTAACTTAGGACCAGCCCTGCTTAGGACTAAGTACTTTGTAAACATGGGTTGCCTCAACTTGCCTAGATGATCACATTAGTCTTTCTTAATCCTTCGTCACGGAATTTCAAGGACAAAAGAACATGAAAAAGGAGGAATGTTTTGCCAGTTTTTCATTATCATGTGATATCATATTGCAAAGTAGTTTTTTTCCTGTTTGAATCTTTTAACATGTTCTTAATTCAAACAGGAAAGAATCTACTGATAATATGGTATAAAATAATGATGAAATTTGCAAAAGATTGCACCAAATTATATCTAAAGACCTTCGATTGTTCAAAAATTTTTCAAAGGGCAAAGGGGAGGGGGACACCCTTCAACTTAGACCCCTCCACCATATCAGTCACAAATGTGCTCCCCCCTTGCAAATTCCTGGCTACGTCGCTGAACCATAATACTTCCTTCAACGATAAGAAATACAAAAATGCCACTGAACTAAGTAAATTTATTTGGTCCCTTAAAGAAAAAAGTATCCCATTTACCATTACATGGAAATTTCTGAAGAGGGCTAAGCCTTACAGTAACTTAACCAAACGCTGTGACCTTTGCCTTTGGGAAAAACTATTTATTATGTGCGTACCAAACTACGGCACTCTTAATAAACGTTCGGAATTCATCTCTACTTGCAGGCACTCAAGAAGGTTTCTACTTAACCGGTAGTGTCTAGCAGTGCCATTCCACTTTGTTAAATTCTGCTTTGTCTTGTGCCACCTCTCACTCCATCAATTGCACTGAAGTATGTATTATATGTCTGCTGTATTTTTGTAACTGGCGGATCGTTCACTTTGCTTCTTCAAATTGTTCGTTGTGCCATTCGTAATGTTAACCGCCTGATGATCGGGTCTTGCCCGTGAAACTTAAAAAGTATAGCGGAATTAAATATGAATACCTGTTAACCGGGCTCACTTGTAGACATTTCTATATGCCTTCTATGCCTTTGGTGTGCACCGTATTCATAATTATATATATATATATATATATATATATATATATATATATATATATATATATATATATATATATATATATATATAATATATATATATATATATATATATATATAGAAATTAAAGAACGATCCAAAACGGAAGATGGACAAAATGAAGTACTAATGTTTTAATTAGCAGCCATATATTTCTACCCCACCTGGGGTCTTCTTCACTGGCTAATGATATAACAGAAGATAGATCGAAACAAAACAAAACAAAAGCGTTAACAAAGTGTTGAGAAACGCTACAGATAGTTACGTAATAAAGAAAAAGAGCGCGCGACTACAATAGAGGTGAGGGGTGTGGGCGCGATGCAGTGTGGGACGCGTGAGAGAAAAATAGTGCAAAAGTATAAGCTAACGCCAACTCGCGCGAAAACTCCTAAAAGAAATGTAGAGGAGTTGATAAAACAGCGCATTTCTTAATAACGTGTGTCTACAAAGGAATAGCCTTTCAGGAAACCCAAATCACGATTTAGGCCGCGTTTATGGGTCCCGAGCTTGAGGATCCATTGCATTTCCCTCCTTTTCCTGCAAATGAGGGAATTAAACCCTGAACCTATGAGAATGCATTTCAAGTTATCTATACTGTGATCAGGTAGGTTGAAGTGTTCAGCCACAGGGTAACCCCTCGAGTTATCACGGATAGTCTTCTTATGGTAGTTGAACCTGAATCGGAAGGGGTTAGAAGTTTCACCAACATAGTTACCATAGGAACATCTGTCACAGGACAAAAGATATACTACGTTAGGCGAGTCACAAGTGAGCATGGGTGGTTTGATAATTACGTTGGCTCCCGGTGGTTGGAAGTTGGGTTCACAGTTGATAATATTGCAAATCTGACAACGGGGTTTCAGACACTTCCTATTACCTGTGGGTTTGTTTTTGGAGGGGAGGCTGGAGGAGGTGAGAATGGAACTCAGATTAGATGTTTGCCTTTTAGCATGTAGGGGTGGTTGGGAGAATAAATTACAAAGAGACTCGTCGTCCCGCAATATCTTGAAGTCATTACGTAAGATTCTAGAAAGAATCTCAACTTTGGGATGGTAATCAAATACCATAGGGATGCGGGAACTAGGATTCTTGGTTTTGTATTCCAGCAATTCAGAGCGGCGAGAGTTGGAAAGTTTCCTAATTTCTTTGTTAATAAGCTTAAGGGGATAGCCACTAGAAAGAAGATGGCTAACAAAAACTGCAAGCTGATGCTGGAAATCATCGTTGTCAGAACATATACGCTTGATCCTAATGCCTTGGCTGTAAACAATAGATCTTTTTAAGCTAAGAGGGTGACAACTATTGAAATCCAAATATTTGTGGATATCAGTGGGTTTGGTGTAAAGGGACGTGGAAATAGTGGAATCCTTGATTTTCACCAATACGTCAAGGAAGGGTATCGCTTCATAGGAGCGTTCCATAGTGAAAGATATGCTATCGTGTAGCTCATTTGCCCGTTTGTAAAACGCTAAGAATTCTTTCTCACTATGGGGCCATATGAAGAATATATCATCTATGTAACGGTAATAGTGGGCGGGTCGAATTGTTGAAGCATTCATAAGTTTATCTTCGAAACATGCCATGAAGATATTAGCATAGCTAGGAGCCATTCTGGTGCCCATTGCGGTCCCTTTGACCTGTAGAAAATGCTTATCGTTGAAGGTAAAGTTGTTATGGCTCAAAATAAATTCAAGAAGGTCGCATACATCACTCACACCTTATTGAATTTATTGAATTTATTGAATTTATTTTGAGCCATAACAACTAACAAGAAACAAGAAAAAAGTGTACGAGATCTGTTGCTTTTTCCAGATAGATATTGTCAGTGGAGCATAAACGGCGGTGTCTTAAGAATAGACTGTACACGACGGAAGTTTTTGTGTGACGGGGGTGGAAGCTATGGAAATGAAGATAAGTATGCCTGTCTGTAGGTTTAGTGTAGACAGACGTGATTATTTTTCCTCCCTCAATGGTCACCAACACATCTAAAAACGGCGCTTCCTTTAAGGAATAATCAAAAGTAAATTTGATAGACGGATGAAAACTATTTGCAAGGAAGTTAAAGAAGGTTTGCAGATTGTCATGCCCTTTGTCTCAAATCATAAAGATGTCATCTATGAATCGAACATAGAACATAGGTTTATGTGAAGATAGCCCCAGAATTTCTTCTTCTTCATAGTACATAAATATATTGGCACATGACGGTGCCATCATCGTGCCCATGGCAGTCCCCTTTATCTGTAAGTAATTGTTGTTACACACACACACACACACACACACACACATATATATATATATATATATATATATATATATATATATATATATATATATTATATATATATATATATATATATATATATATATATATATATATATATATATATATATATATATATTTATAACATACACCATATACATATCCTCTTTCAGTATAAGGCAAGTGCCTATGTTAGAGGAGCAATGGCCTAAGGTCAAAATGCGACTATACAATACAGCGTTGATTCACTCATTCCTATAAAGTCGCTACGTCACTCTACCTACTCAATATTACATGGGACGCGTTCCTATGACGTAACAATGGAAAGCTTGACTCGACAGTATTTAAGCTCAGTTGACCGCGTTCTACCACATAGGCCTCAATGGCTCAGTGGTCAGAGCATCCGCCTTGTATGCGGGAGGTGGCTGGTTCGAATCCTGCTTGAGGCTAAGTTTTCCATTCACATATAAATATCCTCTTTCAGTAGTGTAAGGCAAGTGCCTATGTTAGAGGAGCAATGTCCTAAGGTCAAAATGCGACTGTTCAATACAGCGTTGATTCACTCATTCCTATAAAGTCGCTACGTCACTCTATAATATATATATATATATATATATATATATATATATATATATATATATATATATATTATAGATATTATATATATATAATATAATAGATATATATATATTATTATATTAATAATATATATTATATTATTATTATATTATATTATATATATTATATATATATTATATATATATAATATTATATATATATATATATATATATATATTTTATATATATATTATATATTATATATATATATATATATATATATATATATATATATATATATATATAATATATATATATTATATATATATATATATATATATATATATATATAGGGTCGAAATGCTGCGGAGCACTATAGTAGTATGTAGGTCGATAAAGGTTGTAAAAAGTGCTAAAAGTTTGCGGAAAATTCCACGACGTTTCGAGTATGTACTCTTCATCAGGTGGCAAAGAAATGCAACTGAATAATAAATAGAGAAGAAACTCATTGAAGAAAGGCACGGACAAACCGGTCGTACAGAACGAACGCGGTGTAAAAATGCGAAAGGAGGCTGAGAAAACTGGTAAAAAGAAATGAAAAGGGGAACAAGTTAAAAACAGGGTTGTTCGGTTTAAACCGGGGCGGTTTAAACCGGGCAGTTTTGACCACCTATTACCGGTCAAAACTGGTCAAAACCCCTTCAGTGTTTAAATCAAGTCAATTTACATTGAATTTAAAGAAAAAACATGCCAGTTACTCATGTGCCAAATAGTTGATTCAATTTGACAAAGATTCAGAAGACAAATTAGTCCCATGGGGGCTATTGAAGGCTTCTCTCTCATTTGCCCCTTCAGTCTCAAAAGTCAAAACATCTAAAAATCCACACTCTTGCTGTCTTGCAGTTGTAAAATTATTTCATTGGCTTGATACAGTTACACTACAAACTCTGACACAGGTTTCTTATGAACTAAAATCAAATCAAATCCTCAGTCTATATTTCCTAAAAATACAATAAAGTCCTAAATAACTTGGCTCGAAACGAAAAGGTCCAATTTAAAGATAACCATAGATGTAAATTGTGTGTGTGTGTGTGTGTGTGTGCACTAGTTAGACGCTGACTGTCAAGTGTTTCCTATAGATTAGGCCCCGTTGGCCCATGCACACTGTACCTTGGGTCCAAGTGAATACAATAAAACCCTTGCCCATGTATTGTTCACTAATGAGATACATGTCCTACTACTGTAACACTGAGAAAATCCTTTAATCTCATCTGTACCCAACAAAGGTGTTACCAACAGTTTATCAGAGCATATAATTGTTATGGTGCAGATAGATAAACTGTAAGGTTAAGTCTAATAAACTTTATAACATAGTGTTGAATTTTCTTGCTAAGAATGAAGAAGTGCTGTAAACAGGATGTTTGCAGCTACAAATTTTAGGGGGCACAAGGTAGGCCTATTTGCTAAATAATAATGTGGCTTCCATGACACATGTAACAATTACTCGCAGTCTCTAACAGCACAAAGTAACAGCACAGACTTATGTATTTGACCCAACAATGTCAGGTGTAGAATTTCTTTTCATCTTTTCCAATTTTTCCAATAAATAATGGAATAGTTAATTCATAATAATTTCGGGCAAAAGAATAATATTTTCAATCAAAGAAATTTAAGTCAATCTTTTAAAGCCTCCTCATCATTCAAGGTCACATGATTTGATGTGTGCTCATGGGCTGTGACCTAAAATATTTTGTCTAACAGGTTTATGGGTGTTTACCAGTTTTGACCGGTTTAAACCTAGTTTTGACCGGTTTAAACCAGGTTTAAACCGCTTTGTGGTCAAAACCGGTTTTGACCACTTATATAACAACCCTGGTTAAAAAAGGTCCATTCTAATCAGGGAGTTGCTATCAAATAGCAACTCCCTGTTCTAATGTTAAGACTGTGTGGGGAGAGGGTCCCGAACTTCATGATAAGCCGATTTTCAGCGGTCTGACGATCACGGTCAGAACTTCTGCACATTAAGGCTGCGGTAACGGCCAAGTCTTTAATTGAGCACGGTGATGGGGGGTTGAAGTGTGTGGCTACCGGATAACCTTGAAGGTTTTGTTTGATGGACCCGAGGTGTTCGGTGACTCGGTCAGCCAGGCGACGTTTGGTCTCTCCCACATACAGGCAATTGTAACGTCCACAAACTAAAATGTAAACCAAATTTGTGGAAGTGCAGGTAAAGTGTTGGTTCACACTGAATCTGTTGCCGTTAGAACCCAAAATATGAATGAGTGTGTTCTTGCCAACCACTGGGCATGTGTTGCACCTACTACGACCATAGGGAAATGTACCTGGGGTGTTGTCAGTGGGTTATTGTGGATGGGAAGCCCGAACTAAGTGCTTGGAAATGTTCTTTTCAACTCTAAAGGCCGTAATGGGGGGTTCGGGGAAAAGGCCACGGGTTGAAGGGTCTAGTTGAAGGGTCTCTACATTCTTGTAAATGGCACGAATGATGGGGCGCACCGATGGGTGATGGGAAATTACCAAAGGAATGCGTAGATTGGTAGACGTCTTACACAAGGCCTCCGTTCTATTGATTCCTTGGATTCTATGTAGAGCATTAGTAAGGATTTTGGTGGGATACTGACGCTTCTCAAAGAATGATAGTATATTTTTGGAAGCTGCTGAAAAATCAGAATCGTCTGAGCAAATCCTTCTGGCCCTTAAAAGTTGCGAGTATGGGATGGATTTGGTACAGGATATGGGATGGTTGGATGGATACAAAAGGTAGTTATGAGAATCGGTGGGTTTGAAATGATTTTACGGTCGCAAATTGATAGTTGAAGGTCGAGGAAAACCACTGAAGTGTCAGAAATACAATGTGTGAATTTCAAAAATGGACAGAAGGATCCTACAAATTGGATGAAAGATTCTAAATCTTGACGGGCACTGGGGGGTCACGAACCTTTCCTAGGGGGGACACAATTTCTAAACTTTCTTCCTCTCTATAGGGCTTATATACAGAACTTCCAAAATTTTCTACGGGGGCAACTGGGGTGGCGCGGCTTTGTCGTGGGGGGCACTTGCCCCACACGCCCCCATTGCTACGCCATTGTGCCTAATCCCCAGGGGGTGTGTTTTCTACTATGTACGTTTGCATTTCTGCCACGCCCGAAACGTCGTGGACTTTTTCACAAACCTTTAGCACTATAATATTTAGGCTACTTTCTTTTTGACCTATATATATTCGTTACTCTTTTCATGGGGTCTTTTGTGATTGATCAGTTGTCCAACAAGGTTTTTTCGAAGAAGTGATCTGGTGTTCTGGTTATCGAGTAGTGATCGGATATTGTGAAGCCATTATATTTGACTTAGTGGTAAACATTCGCGTTCAATTTGCACTGTGTTAAGTCAGTGGTGCACAAAATAAAGCCTACCGTACAGAAAATGTTACCTGACACTTGACGATTTTCAGTTGTTCCTGGTTGTAGTTGTAGGCCTAAAGTGTGGAGTATTATTAATGCATTGTACGTTGGTTACATCAGAAGTAATTTTGGTAGTAGATGCATAGTCATAACTACCAAAGCCCGTACCACGGAAACATTTCTTGCCGACCGTGATTCTTTCAAGTACTGTAATTAGGTTTGTCATTTGATCGGCATACAGCACCAGGATCATAGCTACGGTAAAATAAGGTATACATCCGGGTTTAAGCTGAGTAGAATACTGTGCCAGGAATGAAGATGGTGGAGGAAGGATGATTTTGAAGGCAGATGATTTTGGTGCAGCCTAAGCCTGTAGGTAGGATGCATACTTATTGAATGGCTAGATAATTGCCAGTGTTAGACGGTACAATTGCAAATAAGAAGCCAAAGGAATTCGTTCAAGTTCCATGCACTAAGCCCATAACTGCTACAGTTAAAATATGTGATTGAATTATCAGTCTTTTCTGTTTTGTTTAATCAAACAGTTTACCCAGTTTCAATAGATGCACCCAATTTGAAGATTTTGAAAAGTGACCTAGCCTAGTCTATGTGTGACTTCTCCACAACCTCAAACGGTGTACACTAGGATTCATACTAGTCTGTTTAACATTGCTTCAACAATGATTCCCTCTTTGTTAAAGGAAGGGTTAACGGAAAAAAGTAAATCTACGCACTCCAGTGAAAGTATGATTCAGTTTCTATGTGCGTTTCTCAAGATATTGACAGATGCAATAACTATATTCGATTGATGTCATCTCATGACATTGGTGACCAATATTTATTGTCTTTGGTATTTGATTCCTTGCTGAAGGCAGAAACTGGAATCTATGCAATGATCACGAGGGAGATTGTGTGTGTGTGTGTTTGTATGTTTGTTTGTGACGCTTGGCTTGTAAACACGATAACTCAACTTGGATAGCAATGATGGATAACTTTCATACTTGGTATATAGAATTATCGTATTAAAAGGAAGATCCCTTAAGAAAGAATGAGATGATAAAGGAGAAAATTGCTTGAAAAGTTTGTTGGAAAAAAAAAACAGCTGTTCATTAATTGGGAGGATTTGACGTCACATAGTTGCTTGCTTCAAGGTCACGTCTGGGAGAAAATATGGCAACTTCATCTGCTAATATTGCGAATACCATTTATACTCTTAAAACACCTGGGTTAAATTTAACCAGGATCGGTGTTCTATTTACTCAACACAATCCTGGTTAAATTTTCCATGAAATCCTTGTTAAACTAACGCAAATTCTGGTTAAAGTAACTAGAATTTGATAAATTACCCCTCTCATGACCTCTAAGGACTCTTTAGGAATGAAAATATGTTTAACTTCATCTGCTATTATTGCGAGTACCATGTGAAGGAGTTGAATGCAAATTGCACGGGATACTTTGATACTTTGATAAATTACCCTAATGTACAGTAGTTAAACTAAATTGAAGCCTGAAGCCGCCTTAAAATAGATAAGTCGGCACTTGCTGGTTGGCCAAAGCATTGTTCAGGTCTTATTCCCTTCTGTTTTCAAAATACGTGTTCAAAATATCATGGTTCTGGCACAATAAGGTTTGAAATGAATTTCTTCCTGGACAGTTAAATGTAGGCTTACTTTGAACAATGGAAACCTTCGACAGGGTCTTCGTGAAAGTTTAATTTACAAAATACGATTTACAGTAGCCCAAACTTCCTATCTTTTAAACTTTCTCTCAAAGAAAAAGAACATGCATTTGCTGCTTTTGAAGGTGTGAAGAATAAACATTTCGCTTGAAAACGTTTTTCATTTTACTTTAAAGTTCAAATGGGGAATATTTTTGTAAATTGCAAGACAAAAACTACATGTACGGTCTGGATATACATCGTAGCACACCTCCATGATTGCATTTATAAAATTGTGGGTACAATCGCGGCAGAATTCTCCGCTATTAATTGCTATGTTCCAGCACTGCAGGGTTGCCCCTCTCCTGGAAAGTCTCCGCAGGGACCTCTCTAGCGAAATTGCCGAAAGGATTTCGTCTTCGAATCCGCAGCAGGCCTGGAAAGTCTCCGCAAGGCTCTTTCCTGCAAATCTATTGCAGAACTTTTCTGTGAAGTCAAAGCAAGTTCTGTTTCTCGTGAAGTCGCGGCAGAGGTGTTTTGCATTTGAAAAGAGGAGCCGCAATGAAGTTGGGGCGATATTCCAGTTACTGGTTTAGGCAGGCAAGATTTTTGATAGAAGGGGTGGCGCATATTAGAAGCTATTTATGTCAATCAAAAATGATGTCACCAAGTATAGATACCCTGGTACTAATAAATGTCTGGGTGATGCATAAGCAGCTTAAAGTATGTGTAGCAATTTGGGTCAAACTTGGTGTAGTTAGGAAAATCGAAGACGTCATTTCATCTGTAGGGCGAAACCAACTGTGAATCAAAGCAAAAGTATTTTGGAATAATGAAAACGTGAACACTATTTTTCGTCATAAGCCGACCAGCATTGTTCATTCCCCACTGACACAGCCTATCTCGTAGCAGTGTAGCTACATGGCCGTACGGGACTGTTTTTCTCAGGGAGGGCGGTGATTTTTGCCCGACTCCAGACCTAATTTAACAGCCCAATTTTCCCCCGACTGAGACAAAATATCTGCCCGATTTGCAATAGGCCAACATGGTGAAGAATGTGTACTGATGGTGGGCAAAAGTACAACCTGCCCTGATACTGCAATACTTGCATTGTATTGGCCCACATGCAAGCAAATAATTATGAGATGAAAAATTCAAACCTTAACACAAATAAACTGTGTAGGATAAGAAAGTATGTCTGGGTGACTATAGGTTATAATCAACTACACTTTGGTTTGGTGCATGTTTTTGCTATATTTGCTAAAAAAAATTGATATAATGTTCTCATTTGAGAGTCAAAATTCTTTCTGTGTACTACCAAGACACAAGGCTACCCATATCTTGAAGATGAGAGCATCTTGTATGATACCTATAGAGATCATTACTCAAAAGTGCCCTTAAACCAATATTTTCATGAAAAGAGGAAGAAATTTGCAGAATTTCGGTTTCTATATTTTATCCCCGTACATTCTTTCTGAGTATTAATGAGGTACTAGGCTACAGATTTCAGGAGTTAGTTAGTTAGATGAGGTTTAACGTCCCAGTTTTCAACCAATTGGTTCAAGTCGAGACGACCACGGCCTTTTTTCCAGTTGTGGCTCACTGGCTTGTTTTCCCTACAGATTTCAGGAAGAAGAGAGCATCTTGTATGTTACTTTATAGAATTATTACGGCTCAAAAGTGCCCCTAAACCCATATTTTTCAAGGAAAAATGAAGAAATCGCAATATTTGGGTTTCCTTAACTGCCTATTCTGATTTGCTAGTCGAAATTCTTTATGTGTACTACAGAGGCATAAGGCTGCTCATTCCGTGAAGATGGGAGCATCTTGAGGCACAGTATCCGAGATATTACTGCTCAAAAATGCCCTTTTACCCATATGTTTTACCAAGGAATGAAAAGAAAATTCAAGATTTATGTTTCCTTTATTCAATTTTCCGTTGTCATATGCCAGTTTAATATTTTTGTACTACTGAGGCACTTGAGTACCAATTTTGTGAAGATGGAAGATCTTATGTGGCTCTAAAAGAAGTCATCATACCTCAAACATGTCTTGTAGTGCCAAAACTTGTATTTGTTAACGAAAAACAAAAATATTGATGTTTTAGCTGTTTATGGGCTACACCAATGGAAGATTTGCCTGGTTTTAAAATTTTCAAAATTTATGTTCTTAACAGTCTACTTTTCTTTTAATAGCAGAAAAATCAGTAGTCCTATAGTTATTCAGTTAATGAATTATTGGGCACTGAAAAAATGATCCCAGAGGCCAAAATTTCGTGACAAAAAAAGAAAATGCGAATTTTAAGTACCACTCATTTCATGTAGGTTTGAATGTGGGAGTCCAAATTTTCCCTACGTACTACCTGGCTATAGGACTACCCAATAACAAAAGCTAAGGTCGTTGGAATATACTCTTTAAGAGAGTATGGTACTCAAATTTGTCCCCAGGCGCTAAACATGCTAAAATTGCCGGTTTTGGGCGAAAAGGGCCAAATTTGACAGGTAACTACAACAAAACGGATCAATATTTTGGGGAAACTTTCAGTATATTGTGAGACAGCTGTGTTAATTTTAATTTTTTTAATTCTGATTGTCTGATGTCTACTCTACATCTTATCAAATTTTTACCAAATAGCCAAAAAAAAAAAAAAAAAAAAAAAATGCAAACCCTAAAATGGCTACATTTCGTCCTCATGGCCTATTAGGTGGAAGGACCCCAACTATTTACTACATGAAAACATAAAACAAAAGCAAAAAACACTACAGTTAGCAAAGGTCGCCAAAATTGTTGTTCATATTCAAGGATTTGCGCTCTAGAGATCAAAAAAGGTACGTAAACCGTCGGGCGACTGGCCGACGTTGGGGAAAACACAGTTTGTTGTATCCACAATCCTGACTGTGGCTACCGAAAACTGGAAAATTCACTGTAGGGTTAGAGTTAGATGAGGTTTTACGGCTCAGTTTCTAATCAATTGGTTCAAGTCGGGCCGGCCACGGCCTTTTTTCCAGTTGTGGCTCACTGGCTTGTTTTCCCTACTCCATTGCTTATGCTGAGCACCAGGCACAATGGCAGTAAGTACAAGTAAAACCCCGTTTATCCGAATACCCCGTTTATCCGAACTAGCGGTCAGATTTAACAACAATAATAGTCAACACAATTACAGTAGTATACACCAAGTTTTAAGTGCTTTACAAGGCAAAATTCAACGTAAATTTTTGCAGAAATGCACTACTTTTTCTCGGGACTTTTAAATTAATGGAAAGATGTCACGGTGTCTAAAACAGCCTACAAGAGGACATAGAAAACAATCTGTTATCTCTTTGTCAAATTGGAAGAAATATCGTATGTATTTGCTTTGAAATTCTTGTTAGGAGCCATGAGTCGGTATAGGCTCAATATCCTCTCATACAAAAACACGTTAGGCTAGCGTAAGTCTTAGTTTCACTAAATCTGAAAAGTTAGTAACGTAGTGAGCTTCATACCTAAAAATAATGAAAGTAGACCTTACAAAAACATTGCGAACTGCTGTTGAGAGTCTCCTACACATGTGTCTCTAACATTTTTTGAAATTTTTGCAGAATTTATACTCTAGATACCTCTCCAGATCGTTACAGCTTTTCTTCAGCACACACATTCATTTAGTGTGTAGGAAGCATTAGTCATTCAGACGAGCGAAGGCTCAGATTTTTGGAATAAAATCTCTCTGTTTTGGACGTCTTAAAATTTATTTGTCATATCATCGGTCACAAAAAATAGTAACGAACTATTTTGGGGGATTTTGTCTACAATTTTAGGCCTTTTCTGAATTATTTTGAAAATGTGTTGACACACTGTCTTATATGGACGCTGTGTACCGTACTTAAGGCAAAAACTTGGAACTCCGTTTATCCGAACTTTTTCGTTATCCGAACAACCTTCGGTACCGATGTGTTCGGATAAACGGGGTTTTCTGTATCATTTTAAAGTCTTTGGTATGACCCGGCCAGGAGGGGAAACCACCGTCCATGTATCTCTCTTGTGCCACTCCTGCTTAATGATGGTATAAAAGTAGTTATAATGTCATGATTTAATGAAATGCTAGTAATTGTCTCGCAGGCCGGGCCAGCTCAACGATATCTTCGAACACAGGCTACATGGTGCTCTTCATGAAATCCCCGATGAACTTGTTATCTTGAAATTTAAAGGGAAATATTGCGTTTATGCACCAACATATCTTACAAAGAAAAGCTTTAATCATTATTAAATTATTCAGTCTCACCAAGTCCAGCAATAGCTTTATCTTCTCAAAATATTATGCAGGACAAGAGTTACGGAGGTTGTATCATTTGATTTTTTGAAAGTTTGGGCCAAACAATTGTTCTTGAGCAACAAATAACTGAATTTCTTTCTGTGAGAACCTTATCTCTTGAAAAAAGGCTATTATTTTGAATGATCTATCATCCTTTATCTATAAATAATGGTTTTAAAAATACGAAAATTTCTTTAAAACAAACGCAATATTTCCCTTTAATTAACGAAGATGCGACAAGATGTTGAAATGTCAAGAACTAACCAACAAAAATTACAGCATTAAGCACATGACGGCGAAAACATTTCTCTTAATATATGAACCCTACACTCTTTGATCATAGATTCTATCGACAGATGATTCATTTTAGAATTCTGAGGATGTTTGTAAGACGTAGCATGTACACTTATAGTTTAACTTCTTTCATGTGTATAGAAGGAAAAAAGGAGTGACACTATCGCGCGCAAAGCACGCAAAGAATTTAAGTGTTCAATAATAATGCTCGGGTCCATATGCAATGTATTGGAAAAAAATGAATACATTGGAAACACATATGGCAGTATAGCCTAGATTACGTACGGTACCAATACTGGAGAGTGCGGGGTGAAAGGAATGTTCGTCCCCCAGCCTTGAGAATGGGGCGGTTGCCCCCGGCCCCTTTTCCTACGACTGTGAGCTCAGTACGTGTTACATGTACTTGCGGTGATCACATGGTTTATGTTATATTCGTTGTGTCATTTCACAGACGCTGCTCGAAGAAGGGAAACGGACACTCTATTTCCTCCATCCCACCCCTTCCCCCACTTTGAAGAGTATTGATTTCAAAGACAACTATGAATGGGTCAATAGTCATCCTTACGTACATTTATCTTGCGTGATCTTTACATTAATAATTGGAACAACTGAAAAGCTTGTCGAGTTGTCAAACAACAATGAACAAGGTGAGTGATACTTTTCGTCCTTTGTATCTCATCGTTAGTGTGGTCTGTAAGACCACAATCTTGAATCCGTTCGAAGCAGTCGGTGCGGACGAAGGACTTCGTATTTCTACAGCTGAATGTACTATCGCAATATCTTTCAGTATAAAGGATTCGTCAGAACAGCTCGACATCACATATGTAGGAGATTATCGTAAAGTTTTCCATGACGGTGAGAGTAGATACATTTACGCGGTGAACAATGTAATCCCTATTTTTATCTTTATGGTCCGATTAACTTTATTTTTAAATAGGGCCTAAATAGAAAATTTAAGCGCAAGTTGAGAAATATGTCAAATGGAAAACCTAGCGTACAAATTCTTTTTCATTACATCATTTGTCAGGCCTGTAACGTCCGAGTCCGGGCTCGAGTCCATTTTTCGTTAAACTCAGAATTGGTCCGGAATGGGAGGTCCCGAAATCGGAATTGGCCCGGAATGGGCTGCAGCTGGACTCGGACTCGGAGCCGATTCCAGCCGAGTCCACAAAATTTAAGTTACATATGTCACCTTGGGCCACATTGTTATTGGTGCACAGTTCAACACATTAATCGTCACATACAGTCAACTAAATAACAAGAGGGCAATCCACGGAGTTGCTTATCTCATCGCTAGTACACGCATTAAGCCATTTAACTCACAGGAAGAACTTTCTCTCTTCCTTGTGGCATAAGGCCTACACATAACTGCAGGGACCGCTGAGACGGCTTTAGCCCCCACACTTTTTCTGCCGTGGGTATTTTGGGCCGTAGTAAACTGCATTCATTTTATTTAACATATTGGGCGGCTTCGATTATTAACCCCCGCACTTCAAAATTGGCTCCCCGGTCTCTGAATAAGTCCACTTGAATATGAACGCACAATGAGTGGTTTGAATTGAAGCTCATAGTCTATCCATATGTATGTCAGTTTCTATGGTATCTTCAAATTACTCACTTTGGTATCGGCCTTTAATTTTTCACGCCCTCACAAAGTGAAAGCAGCTACCAGCGCGTTCGTCGATGATAACGCAGAAGTACGTGTGAAGTATTCTAGATAAAAAGACAAGCCAACTAATTTCTGCGCGTATACAATGCTTACGCAAGCTGCGTTGTTCTAACAATGACATTTTCCGTAATGCGTGCCTATTATACGCATATCACCGAATAGAAAGGCGCGTATGTCAAATCCGTACTGGCGCCCTGATGTTTGCATCTCCATGCGCCCTTTTGTTGTGCAAAAAGGACAGTGCGCTTTACAGAAAATCTGTGCACACATTATGATATGTGGAAGGCACATTCATCATATGTGCGAAATTTCATGTATGTGGAATGTTTCCTTCTGGGGTTATACTTAAAATAATAAAAAAATGTGATTTTTCACAAAAATTGACCTTTGACCTTATTTCACATGACCTTTGATCCCGGTCGCCATGGCAACCATATATTATGGTAGTATTAGGCAGGTTCATCATATGTGTGAAGTTTCATGTACGTGGAATGTTTCCTTCTGGAATTATACGAAAAAAATAAGAAAATGTGATTTCTCACAAAAATTGATCTTTGACCTTGGTTGCCATGGCAACCATATATTTTGGTAGCATTAGACATGTTCATCATATGTGTGAAGTTTTGTGTATGTGGAATGTTTCATTCTGGAATTATACTAAAAATACTAAAAAAAATGTGATTTTTCACAAAAATTGACCTTTGACCTTATTTCACATGACCTTTGATCCCGGTCGCCATGTCAACCATATATTATGGTAGAATTAGGCAGTTTCATCATATGTGCGAAGTTTCATGTACGTGGAATGTTCCCTTCTGGTGTTATACTAAAAAAACTAAAAAATGTGATTTCTCACAAAAATTGATCTTTGACCTTGGTTGCCATGGCAACCATATATTCTAGTGGTATTAGGCACGTTCATCATGTGTGCAAAGTTTCATGTACGTGGAATGTTTCCTTCTGGAATTATACTAAAAATACTAAAAAACCGTGAATTTTCCCAAAAATTGAATTTGACCTCTGACCTTTGACCTTTTCTGCCGAAAGTCACGGAGACACAAATTTACACTCTGGGGTACCTACCCACCAAATTTCAAAAGAATCGGTCCAGCCCAAAAGGAGGAGTTCATGGAAAACTTTTTTGCTTAAAATGTTAATATCACATGACTTTTGACCTTGGTTGCCATGGCAACCATATATTTTCGTAGGCCAGACACTCTTATTATATGTGTGAAGTTTCATGTTAATGGGATGTTTTTTCTTGGAGTTATTATAAAAAGAGTGATTTTCACGTAATTTGACCTTTGACCTCTGACCTTTGACCTTTACTTCCGGGAGTCAATGCAGAACTGGGGTTCCACCTAGGGCACCTTCCCATCAAATTTGAAGAAAATCGGCTTTACCGTTTTGGATATATTAAGAAAACAAAATTGGACACACACACACACACACACACACACACACGGACACGTTTTGACCCCTCCCTCCGTTATGGACTTTTGGTCACCCTGGGGTACCCCACCATGGGTTAGTACTTTAGACTAGTAACTTGTGAAAATTAACTGTTACCATGGCAACGGTTGTTATTTCTGCTGGCATTGCCGAATATAGCCCAACAGGTCAAGTGACTACAATATCTCATCCTCCTCACGGAGCGATGAGATAACAAGGTGAGCCAGGGTATGAAATTTACTCCTAAAATGCCCGTTTTTATTGAGTGTACAAAATAGCACAAAAAGCATTTGCACGAGATGCTACATTGTCAAATGGCCGGACTCGGAATTGGCCCTGAGTTGGGGGACCTAGAATCAGAATTGGCTCGGAATCGGAGGGTGCTGGACTCGGAATTGGTCCGAAAGGGTGGCCACTGGAATCGGAATTGGCCCGGAATCAGGTTGGGTAGTCTCGAATACATCCCTGTCATTTATTATGCCTACGCCGCATACAAAGTACTGTCTTATGTATTCTCCCGAAAGCAAACTCACCAGCAGCTCTCCGTACAGAGTCACAGTAACCTTGAAAAAACGTGACCTTATCGAAAGAAGCATCTCTGATGTCATGTGACCCTTAGTCAGACAGGCCGCGCCAGGGCACGGCTTATTTTAGTCAGGTAACCCTACCTCGAGGGACTTGCTTTCTTTGGTCTTTCACTTACCCTCGACGTCTGGGAGCAAAGCACGCAGAAACTCACTCCCCAGCCAAAGAAAAAAAAAACGTGGAGGGCCAATCATGGATAAGAACACTCAACTTCTATGAGTAGGCCCAGGCGCGTAGCCAAGGAGGGGGCGAAGGAGGCAACCGCCCCCACCTTGAGCATATTTTTGTATTTTTTAATTATTTTTTATGATATTGTAATAACTCAAAATAAAAAAATGTTTAGATGCAACTTACAAGGCCTGCGAAGTGCCATTTCTAGCGATCTGGAGGGCATTTTCGGCCAAAATTTTCTCCTACGCTTCGCTCCAACCTATGTTGGCTCTACGCTTAGATAGTTTGCCCACAGGCTTCGCCCCCTCCTTGGCAAATTCCTGGCTACGCGACTGAGTAGGCCTATCAACAACATTATGAGTTTGATGCCAATGAAAGATGTGAATGGAAACAATAATGGAAATAACGTAACATTTTCACTGCATACTCATGTCAAGCACTTGAAAGGGACATGAAATTTGCCTACTGAAGTTTGACCTGCATTATGAGTAAACACTGACAATATTACGGATTAGGTTTTTACGGCAGAATCTTGACGTCAATGTTCACTGTTACACGTACCTTGTATGATGTCAGTGTTATTGGTTGACATCTAGTGACCAATAGCGATAGCGCTCCTAATGGGTATGAACGTTTAGGCTCGAAGCTTCACCTTCACTGCGAGTGAAAAATCATCGTATTGATGCTCCTGACGTCGAGGGGTAAGTGTAAAGACCAAAAGTAAATTCGTCCTCGAGCAGGGTTACCCCGACTAAGGTATTATATACATGTGCTGTATCCAAACCTACTCAAAAATGTGCGTCATGTGACTTGAAGGTTAAGACAAAACTAATGAACAACGACCAGCCACGAACGGCAAAACGTACTTTACTATCTATTGAATTTGCAATTGAAGCGATCCTCGCAATATTCTCACAATTATATCGTCTGATCGTTGGAATGTTCTAAAACGTGTATAAAACATTATTATGAATAAATTATTAGCAACTAACCATTACTATGAATTTTATGGGATGTTTGTATCAAATTTTGAGCTTCGCAGCGTGATGGATTCCATGCTATAACTATACTATAATTAGACTGCACAAATTAGTGGAGGTGTTTCTAGCTCATTTGTCCGTTACCGAGTTACTTATCATAAACTGGAAAGTGAATAATTACATACAAAGAATACCAACAATTTTTTTATAAGTTTGGTCACACTCCATACATCATGAAATGTTGTTCATTTGAAATATTATTAATTAGTTGTATATTCACAACCTTTCAAAACAAATGGAAGTACGGTTTGGGACATTTTTCAAGTAATTTTTCCGCGATCTTGTCGACTAGTATCCCAACACTTTTTAAAGGCCATTAAACTGGCAAAATGTAACTACAACAACCCAAGGAACACGGGCTAAATTTGGATGTTTCCCATAAGCAAGAACCAGTGAGTTACCACAGCAGCCCCCCTACAGAAACTGTCTTGAAACAGCTTCAACACCCAACAGTTGCAATGTTCTAAGTAGACCACACTCTATTTGCGAGCAAATGCGTTGGTCTAGTTGTACCTCAAATCAAACGATTAAGTCTAGTGTGTCAAGAAGTATTCTGTCAGATGCAAAGAATTACCATTAGATGGATATTGTTGGGAAGTTCAAGAAAGGTGCGGAGACCGGAGACAATTGCAACAAATTTCAATTGAAACACAAAAGGCATAAGGCAGTGTCACATTTGCAGGGATCACTTGCGCGAAAAGTTACCACCAAGTTTTGCTTGAAACGCTGCATGGTGAAGAAAATCCTCAACAGAATCAGTGTTCAGACAAAGTGAGTAAACATTTTTTGTTGATTCCTTGCCGAAGGTAAACCTGTGCGATGGTGATGTCGTGGGTATGTTTAAATAACACTTTGCTTGTAAACACGATATCTCAAGGAGGGTAAACAGAATATCAAACTTAATATGTTGATGTCCCATATTGGGTTAATGGTCCCTGTAGGTTTTGGTGGAAGTCAAATGTCATTTGGGTCAGCAGTGGTCAAAATGTGCAAACATTGTGAAAACAATATCTCAAGATGAAAACTTTGATGAATCTCATACTTAGCATGTAGATGTGCAATATTAAGTAACAGAAGCCTATTGACTTTGGTGGAGGTCAAACGGCATTTGGAGTCACCAGAGGTCATACAGAGTAAACCTTGAAACTGCTCGTAAACACAATATCCCAAGAAGGGTAGCAGTGAGGGATATTATGTTTCACATATTGATACTACTCAATTACAGAGCAGATGAGCCCTATTGCGATTTGTGGAGGCCAAAAGTCATTTGGGGCCAGCAGAGGTTTAACTGTAAAAACTTTGTAAACACAATATCTCAAGATGGGAAGCTTTGATTAATGTCATACTTGCATGCAGATGTCCCATATTAGGTAGAAGAACCTGTTGACTTTGATACAGGTCAACGTATTTGGGGTCACCAGAGGTCAAACAGTGTAAATCTTGTAGAGTATCTTGAGAAGGAAGCTTTAATATATCTCATACTAAACATGTACTTCCCTGTCCCACATTGAGTAGGAGCTTGTTATCAAATTAGGAGGAGGTATCATCAGAGGTCAAATGGTTTAAATCTTGAGAACTTGTAAACAAGAAATCTCAAGATGGGTAATCTTATGAAATCTCGTACTTGACAAGCTAATTCTGCTTATAAGTAGATGATGCCTACTCCTTTTAATGGAGTTCAAAGATCATCTGAGGTCAGCAAAGGTCAAACTGTAGGAATGGCGTAAACATGGTATCTTTAAAAGGGAAATGTGTATGAATCTCATACTTAAGAGTGAGTGTACCACATTGAGTAGATGGTCCCTATGACTTCTGGTGGAGGTCAAAGGTCATTTGAGATAACTAGAATTCAAATGGTGAAATCTAGTAAATATGAAATCTCAACAAGAAAAACTTTGATGAATCTCATACTTGTCATGCATGTGCTTAATATTAAGTTTATAATCTCCATTGTGTTTCGTGGATGTCAAAGGTTATTTGAGGTCACTGAGGATCAAATTGTGAAAATCTTGTAAACATGATTTGTCAAATATGAAACAAATTTGGATCTTATATCTTGTTGATAATCATATTTCTCTCTACTATCCTGGTGGGGTTTCGAAACTGACTAGTCCTTTTACCGATAAATCGATATATTTTGGTATAGGGCAAGGCCGTAGCCTGCTGGGGAGGGAGTGTGCAAGGGGGAAGCTGCCGTTGACATTTCCAGACTCTAAATGAAAACTGGCCTGTTTACAAAATACTACGGAATATTCTGTCAATTTTAATGTCTCAATTATGACTTTAAGGCTCTCAGAACATGGAAAATCGTACATAAGGGCTCCTGACTCCTTTTTCACCGTCCAAATTTTCCAAAGCCTGCCGTAGGTCAGCCATGTGGTTGAATATAATCCTTACGAATGAGCCTCTCTCTTAAATATTGGATACGCCCATGTTAGGTTAAGAAAGTTGTTGCAATACAGAAAACACCCAGAACCTACAGGCTAAGCTCGTTAGTAGGGCTACTCCTTCCTTTTACGCAAGCCACAGCATGTCTTTATGCAATATCCCAGATCACCTTTAGTTACATGCTTAAATCAATGAATTTGTAAAGTAACTCCAAGTCCTGTTTCCCCTACAAAGTGATTTTGGTGAATAACCTTTTCGAGTTCTTCCTTTTTCCTTAAATTTCTAAAGAATGAAATCTCAAATTAAAAAATTAAGATGCAAGTAACAATGTCTAGAAAGTATCATTTCCCGCAATGTGGGGATTTTACAAAATTTTCTAGATAGGCCTACTCTAGGCCACACCGAATAGTGGTCTTGTAGCAATGCCATCCAACAACGAGAAAGAAAATCACCCAATTATTAGAATTTCTAAAAATATAATTAGTTCAAAGCCTTGCCAGATATCACGATTTCAAAGTTGGCACCTTGGGCTACGCCCCGTCCCCACTTTGGAATTCTGCCAAAAATTTCAAAACTCGCTCAATTATGAACATTTTTTAACCTTATAAGTTCAACGCTTAACACAGATAGCACCATTTTGCATCTAAACATGGTCAAAGGTCAAGAGCTGTACTACAATAGTAATAATTAAGATGGATTGTCGCTGCTTTGAGTTTCACGCTCTTACACCAGGAGGTGTTAAAAAAGGAGTTGCAACATTTTATAGACACATTCCTTATGCTGAACTCGCTAACTTTTCGTTGCCAGCCGTCATGCAAAAATGTGAAATTTAACCGTTCGTCGTTATTCGTCACACTAAATGTCATTTCATTTAAAGTCAGCTAAGAATTTCTTTACAACTTAATGTCCGAACATGTTTCTTAATGACTTAATTTGCTAAAAACCGAAAGAAATGTATAGGCTTGAACACAGTTTCCAGCAGATAACGTATTCAAATTGTAGGGCATTAAAACAGATTATTTAAACGTTTGTTGCCAGTCGTTTTACTGAAAATTCTGATTAAATTTTGGTCATTGGTGGAAACAAACCTCACTTTGAAGCGCCTATAAACAATGACCTTTGTATTCGGTGATTTCTAGGAAAAAGGGGAGGAGTTCATCAATAAAAGGGTTTAGTCAACGGAGACATAACAATAGACAGAAAGAGACATGTCAATTAAATGGCGGTGCCTGAAAAGAATTCTATCATTTTCAAGTACACATTGTCCGACAGATCCGGTCGCTGTGGCTCCTTCCTAACACCTCCCTGCTTACACGATCATCAGGAAACTAACCGGGACTGAGTGGTGCTTAACTTATATACAGTGTTCTACTCAAGGAGGATCCCTACGGTTGGCTGGTCTTGAATACCGGCGATTGCTGTAGCTGCACTTGGACACGATTTCTGACCTTTTGTTCAGCAGAGATGATTTGTCTGCTGAGAGTATCGCTCACGGCCAGTGCATTCTGTGTACGGAAGAGAAAATGGCAATACTCTCAGCAGACATCATCTCTGCTAAACAAAAATAAGACCTTTATGGCATATTGTACCATTCAACTTAATCTCAGGCTGAACGTATTCCTGATAAGCCTAACTGCTAACCCTCTCTGGACACTGGTCCATCTGAGTTAACTTCAATTATCAACTTCATGCGTGTAGACAATCGGATGTTCTCGTAATACTTTCAAGACTTATCAGCCAAGTATTTTAGTGACCATTTTTCATCCAGGGCCTACTTCATATCACCTCAAACCTGGTCGAGGCTGACAAGAAACAGTGCAATGAGGCCTAGGTCTAAGTAAGTCAAGGGTTCTGGTTAATTAATTGTAGTAATCTACTTGGAAGCCATTGTATTCTAGACCTAAGCTACCATAGGTTTAACCTAAGCAATGTTGTGTAAGCCTACTATACTTGTAGGGATGATAGTTTTGTCATAATCACACCTATAGTGATTGTTCATGCAATTATTTGGTTGAACTTCGAAAAGAGATTAGACTGATTCTGTTAGTGATTTAATTCAAAAGAATAAATTTAGCTCTGAGTCTTTCGTGTCAGGCTTGTATGTCTTTTGCCATTGGTAGAGCGTAACAATAAAAATATATACCGGAAACCTTACGATCAAAAGATACGACAGCAGAATAGTAAAAGAGATGAAATTTGTACAGATGTAAATCTACAATATAGTTCACAAAAATGTAAAATCGGGTAGAATCAAACAGGATAAGAAAACTTATAGGAGAAAAATAATATATGTATATGTATATATATATATAGTAAGAATAAAGTAAATGATGAAGGTCAACTACAAGCTAAAAACATGGACGAAAAGCACCGGGCTTGGAAGCTTCGGTTTTTAATCAACCTTCTTTATCCAAACTGATACAAAGAAAGTAAACAAACTGTTATAAGAGGCAAATTTACGACTTGAGCACGAGTAAAAGCTTCAAAAATACCTGAGCGTTACAAAGATAAAAGGTAAGAATCTCAAAGAGAATCAAGAGGCTTGCAACTTCCCAACTTCAGTTATATTCCTTTCTTTTGTTAAGACCGAAGTGATGGGCAGAACACAGCTGAACAATCCAGTTAGCTTCTCTTTTAGTTAAAGGGAGAATGCAGTCACCCCAATAAAGAATTGTATAGTAGACTATCCTATTTCCTGAATGGTTCTTTAGGATCATGTGACAGTATTTTTTTCACTCAATTGTAAAATTTACAAGGAGCAACTGCTTGATTTACCTTGAATATGCAATATTTATCTTCTAAAATATCATGAAAGATACTTGGAAGAGAAATAAGAAGAAATTTGTGACATTTAGCTTCAAAATAAGTTTGGGGAGACTACTTTTGACCTTTAAAGTTATGTCCATATTGTTGGTGCTATGAACCTGTTCGATAATGAAACGAATATTCGTTTCATTCTTATCGAACAAATTCATAGCACCAACAAATTAATTCACAGAAGAGGGTCAGTTACTTGAACTAATCCCTTGTCTGCCTTCTCCTTTCAGCTTAACTTGTAATCCTTTTTAAAACGTTTTAAATTTGTCTTGCCCCTTTTATTTCTGCCAGTCGGCTTTTACTACTTTTGTATTATTTAATGTTCTCCTGTTTTTATTTATTTTAAGCTCCTTGGGAAGTTACCAGCCTTTATTCTTTACTCTCAATGCAATGCAAATGTAATTCAATGCAATCCAATACAAAAAACTACAACAGGATACGATAAGATGCGATGCGATATACTACTCGACTCGAAGCGACGCGATGAGATGCGATTTGATCCAATGCCATGACATATCACGCCAAACAATTCAATATAATGCAATGCAGTGCAATGCAATACAAGCAATATAGCCATCTACTGCAAAAATTACAGAATTACAAAAATGGTGGGTTTCAGGTTTAGTTTACAAAGACAATACATTCTTGGGTGGATCTTTCTAATCAAATAACAAATATTATCGGCGTGCCAAGGAAAGATCATCAGTAAAAACCCCAAGATACCTGTTGGTTGAGACAGTTTCGACAATGATGTTTATAATGATGAGTACAATCAATCACCATGTTCTAGTCCTTTTCACGTTAAGTACAAGGGAGATCTGATTACATATATGTCTATTTTAGGGGCCTAATGTAGAGTTGTGGTAATTAGTATTTCAATGCATGTTTCTACATCGTTTTGTCGACAGATAAGCTTAGTGGCTGTTATCACTCTATTCTCACTAGTGTTCACCTTCTTCGCCCGATATTTCCTGCCTGGTACAAATCAGTTGATTCTAAGCGGCTACGGTATCGGTGGGGAGGAAAATGCACCTCTTGGTGAAGAAGATGTCCACAACGCAAGCAAGGTGCAAAACAAAGACGATAACTGGAACAGCCTATTCCTCAACCGAAAGATTTCTCATGACTCCTTGTCACAACTTGAGGTTCGTGAAAAAGAATGGAAGATTTTCAACTCATCAAACATGTCCTCCTCACCACTTGGCCTTGGGACAGCCTTGCAGAATAATTCGATGAAAGGTGAAGAGCCAAATCTTTTGAAAGTACCACCGAAACTGGATGGAAACCACCCCGGAACGATGAAGGAGCAAACTAGCGCAACTAGTGGTAAACAAGGTGCTATACATCAAGATAGTGCCATTTCTCGCAACTGGAGAAATTTGCCTAATGGACTTTATCGACTCGCCCCTTCTGTAAGTTTGTATACAAAATGGTTTTCTTCCGAAAGTTCGCCAGATGCATGTTTGTTCTGGTGTCATAAGCCGTTTCAATGGCAGTTGTAGCCGGGGGAGGGGGGGGGGGGAGACAATAATTATCTGTTACGAACAGTGACCCAAATCCAGGGGGCAAGGGGAGCGTTCGCCCCCCGGGAAAAGTTGGGGAGCGAAACCGTAGTTCGGCCCCCCTTCCCGAAATGTTAATAACAATACTCAAATATTTTCATTACTTATTCATTTTTCTTAACAAAAATGCAAGATATATGGCCAAAAGCTCTTTGCTTATACCTCTGGAACACGGCTGTGAATTTTTATTAATAAAACTTATTTCACTTTTGACAATCCTATGCTGACAGCGAATACAATTATACAACTGACATCGTATTTAGATGTCTATGGATCGAAGCCGTATGAAATTAATTTACATCAAAGGCTGAGCCATTATGCAGGACTGACAATTTCCAGATGAGCGCACAAGTTAACAAAACTAGGCACGGGCTAGTCACGGTTGCTTGTAAGTGGAATATCTGTACTCTATGTATGTTCTTAAAAAGAACCATTTAGAGGTGGTTATTAATTAAGCCAATTTCTCGTGGTCTCGGATATCTATTGAACTTTGTCCCTGCCTTTTTACATTTAAAACACATCTTTCTCTCAATATGATCATTCTATATCTCAAGTATGAAAGTTATCCATTATTGCTATCTTGAGATAACGTGTTTACAAGCCAAGCGTCACAAACACACATATATACACACACATACACACACAATCTCCCGCGTGATTGTATAGATTCCTTTTGCTTTTAGCAAGGAATCAAAAAGTGGAAACTTTTGTTATGTAAAGCGAACAATAAACTTTAAAAAAATGTCCTCAAAAAAGCTACTTTGTCAGCTGGCCCCCCTCACACGTGTCATATCTGCTCATTATTACTTTAAATCAAAGCTACCTACCGTTAGTCCGAGCTAAGATATATTAAAAAAAATGGTCAGTGTGTTATATGTTGCCTGGCTAGCCTCGCGCATCCAGAGTCATATAAAGACTTCATTCTAATCCCAACAATTTTTTAGATATCCCCACAATTTTGTAGATACTCCAGCACTTCGGAGAGTGATTGCCCTGGGCACGAAAGGGGGCCTGCCTTAGGGCGACTGTGAGCCACAATTTACTCGAGGAGGTCTGCGTGACCTCGGCATCTGCTGTGCCTTTAGCTCGAGAGTGGAATTATGATTATCAAAATAGCCATTCATACGAAAAAGTTCCCCATCCCTGGTTCACGACCTCAAGCTGTCATTCACCAAGTGACAAATTAGTCGTTTCAGACACCAAAAGTCGGTTGGTCTTTTTTGTTCTTCTTTTTGCATCTTGTTTATTGACTAACTTGATCTTTCAATGTATTTACCATACTTGTAGTGCGAGTACAAACTCCCGAGTACGAGTAGGGGAAAGTGGGGGAATGCCGAACACCTTTCATTAAGAAGTAATTAAAAGAAAACCAAATGAACAGATTGTTAGTAACGGATATCAGCAACAAGTTTATAATTAGAGCAAAGCGTGTACAAGCTATAATGTATGAACTGTTATCGTGTGTGACGTAATCATCAAAAAACTAAAATGGCGTCGTTCGGGATTACCCCACGGCTTGGGGGCAATGCCGAACAGAGGTAGAAATAATGGTAAAAGATATGTGCAGTACATAAAACTTACTTACTCCTCATATCTGAGACTTTGGGTGTGAATACTGCAGCGAAACAAGGTGATGGCATGGCAAGCGTGGCACGGGTAAGATTTTGAGCTATCACTTCGACCCCCCCCCGCAGCCCCCCCCCCTCACCCGCAGCCCCCCCCCCCTCACTCAAACATCTCTATCCTTACAGAGGACAGCAGCATATACCACTAGGGCTATATTATACTTACGTGAGAGGCCTATGCCTACCACAGTTCCATTGTGTGGCATAACCCATTACTTGCTACGTATACGCACGATGGGGCAATGCCGGACGACTGTTCGCCATTACCCCACACGTACCACAATGGTTTCAACCCACCTGTCGTTCGTAACACTAACCTATGGCTTGGAACATACACATAACCCAAGGCATAACAACATCCACATGACAGAGATACATCGATAAAGAAATTATTCCAAGTCTGTGTACTCTAAGAGGTCATCCTATGTGACCCATGTTGAAAAGTCAGAAGTGACACTTACCAGTTTTTTGACAGTTTCTCAAAACTTATCAGAAGAATCGGTTGACTTGTAGGCCAGTTGTCGTCAGTACAGGAGTAGCAAATGTGCCATGCATATGGAAAAGCGGCAGGGTTGTCGTGTGTGTTGAGATATCGCCGTGTCCGGCATTGCCCCGCGTTCGGGATTCCCCCACTTTCCCCTACGAGTAAAAGACCCCGAGTACGAGTATGAGTACGAGTACAAAGTCATGAGTACGAGAACGAGTATGAGTACCTGAATTTCAAACCCTCTGAGTACGAGTCCAAAGCCATGAGTATGAGTACGACTACGAGTACAGAAATTGTACTCGAGTACGAGTAGGCCTACGAGTACATTTGCTGACTACATTTATATGCTGGAGTAATATAACAGTAGCAACATACAATTATCTTTAAGGTAATTTAAAGACTTTTATTGTCTTTACTAAAGACTTTAACTGTCTTTAATCGTCTCCAAGGTTGAGAGCGGATTTGGCCTGATGATCTGAGTATACTACCTTGCATACTAGAGGCCGTGGATGAGATTCCGGTGGGTATCTGTTTGTCCGACAGTCCGATAAGGGAAGTCCCATTCAGCAAGTCGTGCGCTCTGTTTGGTTCAGCTGTCAATCAGTGGGGCAATGAAACCTCTACCCTCCCAGTGTTTCGAAAGTGGCTAGGTTAAGACTGGGGATACACTCACGTCTGTCAGATGGGGACGTTACATAGGGCAGGGTTGGCAGCGATAAATATACCTACCTCGGGAATCTCTGGGTATAAGTCGAAAGGAGAAGGTAAATCTTACTGGTGCTCATTACTCTGGTATAGGGTCCTTGGTGAGCCAAGGGCCTTTCTGACCCTCAAACATTAAACTTCAGCTGTTTGTCTGTTTGAAAACGTTAGTCTATCACAACTAAACGTTGCATTCGATGTATACCAGTATCAATACTACGTTTTGTATAACATGAAATAGTGGTGACTGAATTTAACGGTGCATGAAATCAATGAAATAATACCTGTGGTATAATTATGATTACTTCTATTGCCATAAAAACGCTTTGCAATCTTCATTTTGTCGGACCTTAAGCAAGAATATTAGCTTGGGGCTTGAAGATGAATGACCAACTCGCAAGAATGTCCATTTACTCCTGCACAAATCACAACTTGCAGAACTTTGTACTGAAAACTTGCAATGGCACTTAGAAGCCATCATCATCGTATACTGAGCAGTGGTAGTTACGAAGTAAAGAAAAATTCCAGCAGTCGTTTCAATGGCATTTTGTTCTTGTTCCAAATGGAAACCCACTGTCAAAGTGTTTTATTTCAAAGTAACTTCTCTGAAAAAACATTTTTGGTAAACTGTAGTTACCAATTAAAAGAGATTAAGATTAATTCCAGCAAATAAAGAAGACTGATTATAATTTTGGCTTGTTTCTTACTAGGGTTTGTCAATTTTAAAAATTTTATCATTGGTTCGAGTTGGCTGGTCAGCTTAGTTTCTGCTTCGAAGATGTAATGCATGCTCTCCACATGCAAACATGCCAGCCAGTCTCAAATCTTTGTTATTGGAAGTGCACGCTTGCCAACAACTAAAAGTAACATCAGCAGAGTCATTAAGTTTTGAGAAGTTGTAGGTTCTAAGTTAGTGATCCAAGGTAATTTCAAACACTGTAGACTACACCAGGGCAAGATGTTCCTTTTTGAAGAGGGGGGGGGGCTAGAGTAATAAAAGAAGATGACACTCTTAACATAATTTAGTGCCCCTATACTAAGCGATTAATACTGTAGTAATTTCTTCAGTTTGTTCAAAGACAAGTTCCATTTAAGCCTTTGTTACTGCCCCTTGTAGCAGTACACTTTACTTTGTTGAGACTGTACAATCTACTTTGTTGAGATAGTCTGTGTTGATCAGCACAGGAATCATTAAATAATTACAAGTTCTATTTAATTAGAAAGGATCAATGAAGATTACAAATATTTACATCCTGGATTGAAATTTACGAGTACGCGTACAAAATCCTGAGTAAGAGTACGACTACAAGGGCCTGAGTATGAGTACGAGTACAAAGCCATATGTACGAGTACGAGAACGAGTACTTGATTTCAAATTCTCTGAATACGAGTACGAGTACCAAGCCATGAGTACGAGTACAGTGTACGAGTACGAGTACGTACTCGAGTACTTCAAATCTGATATTTACGGTGTTTTAAAAGTAATTGCAAGTCAGCAATTTTTTGCAGATTATCCAAACATCTACTTTCTCTCTGATTTCATTCTGCCAAACCATGTACCCACACAGGGGCGGCGATCTGTTAAAATTATTGGGGGGAGGCTTGCTTGGGTGAACACTTTGGGCTTCCGGCCAGGGTACAGGGCAGTGAAGTAGCCAGGATTTCTCTCACGGGGGGCATGCAGTATGTTGTGTGATCGCCGTTCTGGGGTCTTGGGGGGGGGGGGTTCCTTTTGTTCCTTTGAAAATTATTTGAAAAATTAGGTGTCCTTACATGCAATCTGGTGCCACATATGCTACCTTTTGAAGTAAAACTTGTGTTAAAAAATTTACGTATTTTTAGGACTAAAAAAATCGGCGTCAGTGAGGGGACCATGGATCAAAGGCCCCCTAAATACGCCACTGGTACAGGGGACCACCACAAGTCCCCTGTTGAGTTCCAGGGGCGAAGCCCCTGAGAGCAGGCGATTTGATGCATTCTAGAGGACACAGATCACATATTTCTAATCTGAATTTCTCCCCAGCTGCCACGAATAGGCTAATATCACAATTATTCACATCGAAAATGTGTGTTACAACATTTATTTTTTCTGTATACCTCTAAATATGGGGGGCCAGTTTGATATTATGTCCCCCACTAACCCCCACTAAAAACATTGAGGGGGACATGTCCCCCTGTGATCACCGTCCATGAACCCACAAACAGAGATGACACTCGTGATGATAACCGTTTCCTCTCACTATGTCTATCCCTTGTCTGAGATGGACCAACAGACACACAGAGCAAAACTAAGCTATCTTGCACCATAAGACGGCAAAACGTCTTTTTACAAGATATTGTTACGGATGAATCCTTCCCATATTTTTTTTTAGATTTTCGATACAGTGCCAAAAGAGTTTGTTTCCGAATTCAAGAACCCGTGTTGGTACGCTCCCGATAAGCAGCTGCGATGTCTTCCGTATTTTTACATTCCCGGCTTTCCAAAGTGTGGTACCACCGACCTTTGGTTCAAAATCAACAGCCACCCAAAAATAGCTAAAACTAACCAGAAAGAAACTCACTATTGGGCAGGTAAGTATGTGGCACATATTAATATGTATGTCATCAGTGGCGTAGCCAGAGGGGGACAGGGGGCAAAGTCCCACACACACACACACACCCACACACACACACACACACACAGAAATTTTGGGGACGCAAAGGGCGATGCTGAAAAAATGAAGGAAAGCAAAAAACCAAAAAAAAAAAAAAAAAAAAAACGGCGAGAGGAGAGGGATAGGAAGTTGGTGGGGCGGAGTGGGAGGGGTAGGGGTCTAGGTATCGGGGATGAGTAATGACGATGGAATCCGCAGCAGAACGGACAGCATATTTATTTTATGCAGGAGTTAGAGTTAGATGAGGTTTTACGGCTCAGTTTCCAACCAATTAGTTTAAGTCGGCGGACCACGGCCTTTTTCTCCAGTTTTGGCTCACTAGCTTGTTTTCCCCCACTCCATTGCTTACGCTGGGCACCAAGCACAATGGCAGTAGGTTCCATTTTTAAGTCTTTGGTATGACCCGGCCAGGAGTCGAACCCCAGACGGCACTGGCAATAGGCCTAGGAAAAGTCAATCAAAACCTTGGATATTAATAATTTCATCGCGTCTGGAAACAGTGTTCCGGATATTTTCTCATTTCTTCAACAGATTATGCCTTGGGGACTGACCCCTAGCCCTTTTTTCGAACCCTAATCCTGATTTTGAAACAAAATAAATAAATCCCAAAGTATTGGTCGTCAATGTCATTTTCACTAGGAGGATGGGTCAGGTCGGGGCAGGGGGCCATGGCGTCCCGTCGTAGAATTTTTACAGTTTCATCGGGGAGTCTTAGTCGATACGATGAAGTATGCAGTCCCCGACGGCGACTAGTCGCCCCGATGGTTTACCTGTTGTTACAGCTTGTGGTCGCAAGTCAAACCAATAACAGCGAAAGATCACAGAAGAACGAGATTAAAATTCAACAACTTAATGATTATTTACAATCTCCTTATCTTACTTAAATTTACAATAATTAATTAGACTTACTCACAATCCTTTACTTAATATTTGCCTGGTCTGGTCCAAGGGCTGGTAGTGCATGCACGTTGACGATGGCACAGTGGTAGACCTGCAGCGTGCTGTAGCGTAGGAACTGGTTCCACGAGCGAATAATGACAAGGCTAGGTAGGCGATGGATGATAACAACCTCAATACACAGTGTAGAAACGGCGTAAGGCAATTTGTCACAAGTGTGAATTGTCAGTGGCTGGCCTCATATGATTCGGTCAACAAACGGACAGCAGAATAACGTCTGGACTCGATGGTGTCTCTCGATGAAGTATTAGGGTATCTCTCTCTACGATAACAGTTGTTGAACTGCCTTTTATATGCTAGGCTTTTATTCGAGAACTCTCCAGAATTTAACAGAAACTTCTAGTGTACACAGTCCAGCAATTACGAGAACGTTCCTTAATAGAAACTTCTAGAACACACAGTAGTTGAATAACGACAATTGCAGCTTCTTCGAAGTGTTGCCAGGTCGCTGCTATAATTGGGACATAACGTAAACAGTTCTCACTTCTAGACAGTTCTAGAAAGGCTGCGTTGAAGTTGAATTCTCTGGAACTTTCCATTCGCTCGTCGATGGATTCAATCCGGTGTTCCTGACGGGTCGTCTTGTAACACTGTTTTTTGCTCTCAAGAAGACAATTTCTTTAATAAGAACCCAAAATTTTCGGCGCGCTACGCGCGGTGTGGGGTCAATCCATTTTCTTCAATATTTCCATTCCACATAGCTAGATAGCACAAGTCTTGTCCACCTTACCAAATAACATGTAGGCAGAGCACACAGCTTATGTAGAGGTCGTAAATTTCATCCCATATCGCAATGCCTAGTTGCTGTGCTCTAATGTGTGTTATGCTGCACGGTCAGTTGGTGAGCGAGTCCAGGTGGTTTCGATACAATGTATGTTATCCCCGATACGATCTTCAACCCCTACAGTTTTCTTTCTTTTTGTTCTTAATGATTACATGTCTTTTGCGTAAGCCTACCAAAAATTTTCGCGCGCTTCAAGCGCTTTGCAGTTTCACGATTCAGATTAAAAAGAACGATATCAGTGCGCAACTTGGCTCTTTAAGTATTAAGTGATATTATGCAAAATATGCCCTACAATGGCATGACCCAATTAGGCTCCTTTAAATCCCCTTCTCACCATACACCACTTCGACAGTGGGTTGTCGAAACTTGGGGTCGCTGGCATGGCCCGGCCCACGTTCGGGAAAATTCTGTCACCACCCATGATCGGTTTAGCCTACTTATTTTGCCTTTCACAAAGTATCATTTCTGAGATAAAACCCACTATTTTTGGTACGCATTGCCCACTCTTCCTCAGTTCCGTTACTTATAACTAAATATAGTAAAATGTCATCTCATTTCGGTAAACCTAGTTAATGTTCTCTTATGTCTGTCGTGAGGTACGGCTAGGGACCCGAGGAGGGAAGTAAAACGTAATTTATGTCTAACAGGGCCCAACTGCCCGGACAATTAACCTTTATAAGTTTTAAAACAAGTATACAGATCCTCTTTAGTGTAGACTTACCAAAAAATTTTCGGGCACTTTGCCCGCTTTGCAATTTCACAGTTTAAATTCCGGATAAAAGCTGTAAATCTTTGTTTCCCTAGTATGTACAAATTTTATGCAATACATGCCCCGCAATGGCATGGTACAGTACACAGATTTTCTTCAAATCCCCCTCACCAACCTCGACGGCATCGGGACTGTCAGGGTTTTGGGTCGCTGGCCTCCCCTTCGGACAAACTCTGGCGCCACCCCTGCGCCCCTCTAAATGCCCCTGTGCTCTCTAAATCCGAAAGAGTGAAATTAGGGATGGATCTTAAATTAGGACTGAATATTCACTCCAAAATAGTAAGAATCACTCTTTTTGGATTGAAATCTTTCAATCCAAACTTAGATTGGTCCCTAATTTCACTCTAAAAGAGAGCCTTTTCACTCAAAAGGTTTAAGAGAGTAGAGAACACTGGGATCTAGTTACAAAGAAGTACCATTTTGCATCTAAGCCCTTCGAGACAGCAAAAAAATTTCAAAAAGGGACGGACACCACTCCCCTTATACCTCTCTTCCAGGACTGCGGTCAAGAATGGGGACGATGAGTCGACTTTGCCCCCCACACCAAAAACCTGGCTACGCCCCTGTATGTCATCGTAGTGATGTCACCGTTGTCTATCCAACAACTGGTTTCTTTACTCAGTTGGAGAATGACTTCAATGAGTCATTACAAGCCTGTTGACTTGTAAATGCCATACCTCATTATTTGATGTAGAAAGTATCATGGTAAAAACGTTAAACTTCACTGATTGCCATAGGCCAGCACGGAATGTTTAAGAAATTGTTGGCTAAAACATCTCCTAGGTCGCCAGAAATGATCCCTCCCACTAGCACAAAGGTTCATTAACCACCGCTACGTGAACATTTTGTTAAGTCTTCAACATGATTGAATCATGTTAATGAAGCACACTGCCAGCGAATGGGTAAAGCATGATAAAACCAGAAAAGGCTACCATTTTGCAGTCGATTTTACTGAATCCTTCGATCAGGAAGGCTATCGCCTATTTGCAAAAGGAATTTTCGTCACTGCTAAGCTTCACCTTGTAAGTCATATTTAAAGGCAATAGGCAGTCACCCAAAAATTTTCTTTGAAAAATCAGCAAACTCTTGCAAATCCCCTCTTATTGCATTACGAGCAACTCTGAAGACGTTTTGAACATAACTTTCACAAACAATAGGTAAAGCAAGGGCAAATTCTCCTTGAATTTTACAATTCACTAACAAAAATATTGTCACATGATCAAAATAGGCCATTCATGAACTAGAGTGACCGGGCACACTCACTCTGATTGGGGTGACTGCATTTTGCCTTTAAGCTAGCTGAGACTTTGGTGAACCACAGAGCGTCTAAGACTGCAGCACACGGAGAATGGTATATGAACCAAATGCTTAGGAAGTTGGCCGACGGTGACGGACACTGTTACGTGAACCTCCGTTTATGTCCAAATAACATTTGGTAAACACGATATTATGACAAAAATGAATCAGTTCCATTGTAAATGTTGCCAACAATATTTTCGTTGCAACTTGTTAGTTTTATGGTTACATGGTTTAAGAAGTTTTAGTTGATTTCCATTTTACCTTGTGAAGACTATAGCTGCAACTCACGCAGTCATGAGCGACAATGTATATAGTGCAGAGCATAAAAAGGGAATATTAATGCAATATTCACATAATGACACATGGATTTATTGACACCATGTATTGATGAAGGCTCTTAGGTAAGCCTACAACTGATCGCGTTAAAAAGTTAATAATATTTTCAATTGAAAAAGTCAGTCTTGTCTTGATCTCGGATGAAAAATCTCGGTCTCGGATACTGAGGTCCCGACAACAAAAGTTCTGGCAATCATATAGACTGTGAAATGTATATTTGTTCTTATTGACGGTAAAATGTTTCATAATTTATGTATTATTAATCTGAAGGCTACAAAATTGGGAGTCCGTTATCAGCCTTCTACAATTATCTTTCCAATGGGTTGTCTCTTAATCAACGCCTTCTATCCGGCGACACTGATGCAGTTTACGGTAAGTAACAAAGTTTAACCAAACGTTACTGATAGTGAAAATTTAATTACAGACGGATGGGTGACGAGACACCCTTCCTCTTCAGTCACCATGAGATGCTAAAATAAAGCTAATACTCTTGCAATTATGCCCTAGTGTGGGTTTAGGTGAATTGTGTTATAGTCCTGTTCATACCAATTTGACTTATGTCTTGCTTTACGTAAGCACAGGTAGGAAACTTGGGGAAACCCGATTCTTTAAGAAACAAACAATAAACTCGAAACTTCCATCTTTTCCCTACATACCAAATACATGTTGCTAAATTTTAGCTATATGCAGGATGTTAATTTTGTCGATACAAGAAAACGGCATCCATGTTCACTTCTTACATTATTGACTTAAAGATAGATTTGCATCACCCCAAGTCTGACTTTTACATAGGGGTAAGCAAAAGTCTCAGTTGCTGACTACTCTTTCATTGACATCAGAGTTACAAAATTCAAAAGATGCAGAGCAGCTCATATTACACAGCACTCACAGAGAATGTTTTGATTACTCATGGGGTCTTTTATACTCACCAGGACGTGGCCTTGAGCAGAGAACTATGTTTTGTCTGCACAAGGAGAAGCAGTAAAGATAAATATGGGCGGGGCTAACCAACAAGTAAAAGTCATACTTGGGGTGATGCAAATCCCTCTTTAAGCTAGAGATGTGCCGACCTCGAAAATTATGCCATCTCCTAAGTGTCAGGCGTCAGCCCTTCGAGGAAATAGGGTGCGCCAAGTAGGGTCACGCATTATGCCGTCATTTAAAGATAGCATGTAGTGAGAGGGCGGTATATGTAGTTGCATGACGTTATCCAGTGCAAAAACATCAGTTTTGACTCACAAAATAACTGATATGACGCAACAACACATTGCTTAAAGTGTGCATTAAAGAGCCTGCTAAAACATGTCTATTGACAAATTTAAAGGGAAAGAATCGTATCGGAGACCTTTTCACTTTCAGCTGGTTGTTCTAATGGTAAAATAGTTTTCCTGGGAAAAAGTAAGAAAACTGAATATTTTCAGTTTAGGTTTGAGGGTTAGAAAGCCACTCGCCTCATCGAGGACCCTATACCAGAGTGACATGTTATCAAACTCAGTTGTCCATGTCCCAAAGTCTCAAGGACAGTAACAAGAACCCGGAAAAAGCTAGGCTTGATTTAGTTCAGTAGTTAACAAGACAGCGCCAGAGGGCAAGAGGTTGCTGGGGGTTGTCATTTAAGTGCAGGGCTAAAATGTTCAAGCCGAGTATCATATATCGAGCATCTTGCTTTCCTCAGATATCAGTGGTGTAAGTATGACATAAACGTGGATATGTTTTAACATAATTCCAGGCTTAGGGATTTACCATAACACTTACACAACTTCGTAAAGGTTTTTACACTTGCATTCTTCTATTTGTCGAAAGTTAGAATACATGATGAATGTTTTAGAGTCGTTTCCTACCTTCCTACCTCCCTTTATCTTCATAGATTCAGGAAATTACTAGGGATATTATACCAATTTGGTTGTTACGAACTATGTTCAGGTAAAGAGTGCTATAATCTCAATGGAAAAATTTCAAGGTCGTTCACAACTGCAAAATTTCAACAAACGTATCTCACAAGCTAATTTGCCGTAACATCAAAAGGAGTGCCTTTGTGGTAAATCTTTTTTGTTAATATCGATCGAAGTTTTATGTCTTAAGTTCCCTAACTGCCTAAAGGCCCAGTTACATTAGTCGTAAACCACGTTTGGACATAATGGAAAACCCAAATACCTTTTAAACTCGTTAGTTTAATTCTTAATTCCAGGTGACGCCTCCCCGACCACCGTTTATATGCACTGGCGATTCAGTGACAAACACCAAAATGTAACAAACGATATGTTTACGAAAGTTGACATTATCAAAGAACTCACTCCTAAAGCCAAGATGATCATCATGATACGAGAACCTGTAGACAGGTGAGTATAGACTGATAGATGTGGACCAACTGAGGTAGGGCCTTAACAAACATGTTGCTCTAGTGAATGTTGAGAGGTGTGTCGAGATGCAGCACACCAGCTTGAGTGGGAGCATTAATTACACATACATGTAGCCCTAGTAAAGTAAGAGTGGGCGATACCACCATCTGACGTCTCGTGAAATTTAGGCTTTATGAATTTTGCAGGGGTTTGTAAGACAATTTAGTTTCACTATAGCTCCTCAGGCTCGTGGATCGATTAACGTCTCATTTCCCCTTGTAGGGGTAGCGGGGTTTTAAAGAAATGTTTGATTCCTATGATCAAAGCTAAAATAAATGACATAATATCTTTTTTCGGGGTAAAAATGTCTTGCGTGACTGGATGGGAAATATTTAGAGATAGAGGAGTATAAGCCCCCGCAATGAGTTAGCTAGGCCTTAAGCTATGGTTGGCATTCAGGGGAAAATTTCCAACAAATCATCCAGCAATCATAGCTTATAGACACCCTAATAGATCTGTAAAAGTTAGTCTCCAGCATTAAGGCCGTTTTATACTGCTTCCAAATTTTCACTCTCTATAAAGCTATTAAAACCATATATGGCCATCCCGTGCTCTTCCTGTCCAATCACGGACATAGCTCAGAGATGAACAGCGTTAAACTTTGTTCAGAGCGCTTTAGTATGAATCGACCTTAATTTTGTTTCTATTAACCTGAACAGCTGGCCTATGTTCCTGCAGTTAGTATACGTACCAAAAACTTAAGGGTTGAAGTATTTGCATGTGTGAGCTACAGCAGCTTTGTTGCTTTAGTGTGTTTAATAACGTAGTTATCATACACCACTGAAATTCCGGACAGGCAGACAGACGAATTGAAATAGTTGCTTCATCCACGACAAATTGAAGTTCTGTTCCGTTTTAAGGGTTTAATATGATGAGTTTTATAAATGACTTAGGCAAGGTATATAACTAAACTTCCCAAACAATCTACTTCCTACTAAATTTCGTTCTCGAATTGACAAACTGTCCACAAAATCTTAAAAAGGCCGTTATTTGTCTGTGTGTGTGTGCGCGTGTGTGTGTGGGGGGGGGGTAGGAGGTGTGCGTGAGTATAAGGGGGCAAGCATTCTTAGATGTCCGTTTTGAGCTCCTCGCAGCTCTAGCAGAGTGGATTTGCTACTGAAAAGCTCCTATAACCATGCGATGGGGGCTGTACCGGGGGCTTTTTTCCGGAGGGAAGCCTCTGCTGACAGAAAGATAACCGATTTTATTTTCCAAAAATGTGCTCGACGGATACTTTATGGCGAACTCCGGAGAGAACGAGAAGGCTGCAGACCCCACCTTTGTCCGGAGTTTTCATCTGCAGCGAAGAAAATGTTCTAATTTAATATGACGTTTCCTTTCAGGTTTTATTCCGGGTATCTTTTTGTGCCAGTAAAAGAAGGACACTCATCTCGTGCTTTTCATAATGAAACTTTGAAGTCAATAGCCGAATTTAAGAAATGTCTTCGAAGAGATAGTGAACTTCTCCAATGTATATGTAAAAGTGGACCAGAGATTTTCCGCGCAAAGGTTTGTTGACACCTTACATTCTTATTATGGCAACAACCCCTTGTCCTTTCCATCTCGCCTCTTGCTCGGAAAGTACAGGGTGGGCACTTTTCAGGGTCCACAAGGGGCACATTTTTATTTAGTCTGACAATCAATTGCAGAAAGGTACCTTTAAGATGAGCTCTTCCTTTTACCCAGTCTCGTTACATGGTGGTGTGGGCTAAATTAAAGGTGATCCACACTCTCACTGATGTATACTGGCTACGATGACATTCCTTCTGGCAGCGAGTGAAGCACCATTTACCCACCGCAGCTCCTCATCTCTGGGAAATGCGGTAAGTCTCGTGGTGTTCTTAGTTCTATGACCACTTACTGTATATACACGGTGTAGTATATTTGGCCATTGCACCCTTAAACGCGATAGAAACTACCTGACGCGATTTGCAGCTCCACCTAGCAAAATTTAAAGCTTAGCAAAATACAGCAAACAACAATCCGAATTTAGCATATATACGAGAAGCCAAATTCAGTGTAAAGCCCACCAACATCTTTGCGTAGTGCTGGATGTAGGCTGTTTAAGGAAGACTTTCCCCAATAAATTTTTTTTTTGATCATTGAGACAGGTGAGTTCCTCATCAAACTGAATATGGACTAATAAGAACTATATTAGAATCATGACCATCCAAAGGACGTCAGCTCATTCCAACACGTCCTCATGTGTCAATGCAAGGCATCTTAATTAAAGTTTTGAATAATTAAGTAATTTATTTTGCGGATTTCAGCCGGAATATAAAGCCTATACTGTATCTCAGTAATAGGCAAGTATTGAGGGTTGAAAGGCCCATACAGGGAGTACATACTGTGTGCTTATATTATAAGACTGTAAGAAGCTTTTAATTAGCATAACAGTAACACTTAGATTGTAACAGGACTACGTCCTAACACAGGCGTACGGGGGTCAATATTTCTAGGGGGTGAGGGATAATTTTTGCTAGAATTTAGAATTTTGGACCAAGTTGTCTAAATTGTGATACCGTTTTGTCCGTTGCAAAAGGGCATAATTTGTTTTCTTGGCTGTCTCATTTGCCTGAATGGATCCACTATTTTTGCCCGAATTTGGAGGGCACATGCTCCCTGCCCCCTCCTCGTACGCTTTTGAGCCCTAATGAAGATGAAGGTGCCGGATGGAGATGGAAACCATGCGAACCGGTAACAGTAATTGGTTTGTAGGGGCATGATGATATGTATATAACATGTCAGTGGCGTAGCTAGATATTTTTTGTTGGGGGGGGGGCAAAAGCAAAAAATTTCCGACAGATTATTATCTTGAAGTAATGATGTACTATCTAAGCGTAGCGCCACCATCATCTGGCGTGTAGCACGCGGAAAAAATAGATTAAAATATCTCCGAGATTGCCTTAAATGACACTTCCAGGCCTTGTCAGTCAACATTTCGATGTGTAATTCTGCTTAAAAACATAAGAAGTGTTGTAAGTAAACCCCTAAGAATATAATTTTAGCTACTAATTTCCGTTGTAAGAATTTTTAATTAAGGTGGTAAAAATTTCCGACAGAGGCCTTCTGAGGCTTTGTGAGGGGCGACCGCCCCTGCCCCCTCTAGCTACGCCACTGTAACATGTATGTTACAGCTAGGTGACAACCTACTTTTGACTGGTCATCCAAGGTCACTTCTTGTCCGCTTATAGCTGTGATCTGTTTAGTCTCGCTGCCAGTTTTAGATTGCATCATAAAAACTTTGGGCTGGTGATTAAAGTGGATCGCCTTCATGATGGCAATTTTTATGTAGCTTCACAAACTTCACAAAGGGTCAAAACCATAAAAGCCCTCATGAAGACTAACTTTTCCTTCTTGCACCGTCCAGCTTCGCGTTGTTTGGAGCTAAATTTCACGTAGGCTACCGCTACCCGTATGCTCAATTTGTTGGGTGCGATATGAATAATTCGTCGATCTCTTCTCGCTGCTTTGTGAAATTGAAGATAAAAATCGCCTGTACGCTTCTCTGTGTCACTCAATGGCGTATCCAAGGAATGGGGCAGCAGGGTATGCCCCCATTAATAAATAAGGCAAAAATAAAGGGCAGGGAAGAAGGGGAGAAACGAAAGAGAGCGGGAGAAAGACGGGTAGCAAGACGGGAGAATGAGGGATGAGAAGAGGGGAAGATGGTAGAGGCAAATAAGAGACATAAGAAAAAAAGAAACTTTATATATACATGGCTTTGTTATATTCTGTACTCATGCTCGGCATTGTCATTACTGAAATATTCATTCCTGTGTTGCTATGGCGGTATGCAGCGGGGGCAACAGGGGCAGTTGCTTCCCAGACATTTTCACTTTATGTAAAGTGAAGGATCTATTTTATTAAAACGGGAAAGAATACATTTTCGGTAAAATTATTAGACGCGTTAGGAACGATTCGAAAATAAAATCTGAATATAGTAGGAGAACTGATGATACTCAAGATGCAGAGGAGGGTATGTTATGGTCTCTGAGTGGCAGAAGCCTGCACATGTTAACCTGCCTGCTTTGCCACGATATAGCTTTTGCTCGTATGGAGCATCCTTCAGTCTGTATTTTGTTTAAAGACTAAATTTAGTCTAAGTATGTGCAAGCGGAACTTGATGAAATAAACCAACAAAAAATCATTGAAAGCATACCGGTAACGATACTTGTGTTAGTGTATGGAAAGAAACTGAAGTTATTACATTCTCTACCAAAAGTGAACTTGAAGCAAACGGGTCATGGCGTTACTATGATGACTAAAGTTAATTTTTTCAGCGCAATTTACTTCCAGTTATACTACTCCCTAACTGTATCTGCATTTTTAAGTTTACGTGTTACTCATTGTTCCTCCTGTAGCGACTGACGACAAGTATATACGCACCTTTTATTAAGCCCTGGGTGGACGGCTTTGGTTTCGACCAGATAATGTTCATACGGCTGGAAGACTGGGAGCTGAACTGTACGTCTATTCTACCAAAGGTTTACCAATTTCTAGAACTGGGTGAGTTATTTGCATCGCTGAGCATTTGTCTTAGGCACAGGTGCTTCATTCTATATGCGAGGTATTCTGTGTGTAAAAAAGAAAATGGAATAAAACAGAATTTTTGAACATTTTTTTTTCTGTGAAGAACAATGAAACAAACAAAACAAAACCCGGTAAAATGGTCTTTCCATGTGGGTAATTCACTGTGGTGTTATTAAAGTTACACTTGAGACCAGTCATTGGATGCAGTTGAAGTTGAGGACTATATTATTGATACTGCTTTTGTATCTTAAGTCAGTTTATACACCTACTTTGCTAATCTGTCTCAACGATATTTTCAATAAACAAATGACGCAATTCTATGAAGACATCAAAATTAAATTGCGCAATACTCTCAAAAACAGAAACAAGGTCAAGTACCATTCACTTCAACGGAACTTTTCGCCTAGGATAAGATAGCTTTGCAATGGGAAAAACCACTTTTTGACGACACGCAATCTAAGCAACACGAAAACCAGTTGCAGATGCCTGCGTAACAGGCTCCACAATACGTAGATTTTAGCGGTAATATAATGGCGCGGGCTTACTAAGCTTTTCTCTAGTGTGAACGGACAAAAAGCTAGATTAACTGTTTTGTATAACTGACCTCCTGACCTGCGAGACATGAATGAAAGGAAAAGCAAGAAGATGCATAGGCGTAGGAAGCTGTGGAAGACTAGAGGGGAGTGAACATTGATTCGGACCTCCGTCCTGGGGGAGGTGGTCTGAGGAGGTGTCCTCCTCCCCTTTGGGAAAGTTTTTAACATTTGAGAGTCCACTCCGTAGATGCATTTGGTGCATCAAGTAAAATTACTGCAAATTTTTGACATTTTTACAGAGGAACAAATAAGGGACTTCCGTCCTTAGATTAAGGGGTGGAAGTATGCACCACATTTTTGACAGGGGAGGGGTTTAAAGTCCCCAGCTCCCGCTTCCTTAGCCTTTGAGAAAATGGTAGGGGATTTCTATCGACATCAATTGTTTTCCGCAATCCTCTTTGGACCCCCTTATTTTAAGGAAGTTGCACCAACCTTTTGTGCAGTAATGTGCCGCTTGGGCTAGTATGGTTCTTGTCTTCCTAACAACTAAAGTATACCATACACATATAATGAATGTGTCAAAAATAACTTAATTTGGACTGTCACAAGAGTTCAAAATAGTTTTAGATAACTACGACGAAGATAACCTTAAATTAATCGAGAACTTCCGAAAGCGTGCGAGACTGATGATTCTTGGTAAATGGGGATTATAAGAGTTGAAATTGTACTTAACTGGAGAAAGCAGTCGACCCAAGTTTATTTTCAAATATAGGCTAAATCTTACAGATTTCCTCATATTTTGCTCACAAGTGTCTCTCCTCATGTTACTGTATGAAAGCATTGAATATTGAAGGTAAAGCAAGGAGTTATTCTGCATGAACTTAACACATGTCTAACAGAATTTGTCACATGATTGATAGGAGCATCCTATCTAAAGTAAAAAGGAAAAAACGTAAAAATAGAAGGAATCTTTAACTATATATACCTACTACATAAAATTTAACTGACACTGAACGGTGCTGCACTCGATGGCAAGGCCACGGTAAGTTACGCGTGACGGACATCAAAGTGAGCTGCGTGGGAGATAAGCTCCAGGATTTTCTGTAGGGCTGGGACATTCCTTACTTTACCTACGAATTTATCTCTCGATGTCAAACTGGCGGTAGCCATAACAGTTCTGTGACAATTATTTTGTAAATCAGGGCAAAAGAAAGATTTCTGAAAGAGCGTCAACTATTTTTTCTCGATGTGACGTACATTGCATTGACTTTGATGTGATTTATTTACTTCTAAATTGTCACCTTAGAATGTGTTCAATTATATCCACACTGTTCAAAGTAAGCAATTTATCGGAGGGAGCTAAATACGGTACCTCCAATCGTGGAAGCATGGTTTCCAAGTATGAGACTAATGATATTGAACTTGACAATTCAGTTTTTCTCTGAACTTCGCTGAAGCTTATCTTTGTCTAGCAGAGGGAGTGTGGTACTTTGATTTTTAAAGGCATTCTTCTATTGACTATAATAAAATAGAAATGTGACACTAATACTTCTTTCCACATTTGAAGTAAGCAAATAACTCCTGCGCTAACCTTAAGTACGTATCATTACTGTGTATCACTTGAAGCAAATCCGACTCCTGTTACCGTCAAAACAAACGAAGGAAAACCTTCACATGCATGTTACATGACTCTATAACATGCGCATATGACGGGAACAAACCTTGGACTTGCTTAAACTCATTTTATAGGTTAATATATGAAGTATCGGTGTCGGTGACTTAAATATTGTTTGCATTGACAGAAAAGGACTCAAATTTCATATGATTTTCATATTTTTAAAGATTTATTCTTAAGTTCTGAGTAACGTACCACACAGCATCTGTACTCCAACTGACAAAAGTCTTCTTTTTCGTTTACTTCCATTAAACAGATGCCTTGGACAGAGAAGTCATTCGGAAGGTATGTACTACGAAACCCAAAAATGTCAATAAAAAGCATACATCGGTTGGTGAAATGTTGCCAACAACAAAACGAATGTTGGAAGAGTTTTTTACTCCCTACAACGAAGAATTGGCTGAATATTTAAACATTCCTGTTTATCATGCTTTGCCATAATGGCAGAGATATGGATTGTTTTCACGCTAAGAAGCATTATGTTTAACTTTCCTGCAGGGGCCCTGCCAGGATTTGCCCGACAGGGGGCCAAGCTCCCCGAAGGAGGGACAAAACCCAAAGCCTCAACGAGGGCGATAGAGTGCCGAAACGATGTTTGAAGGGAAATTTTGGCGCGCAAAGCGCGCCGAAAATTTTTGAGCTCTTTTTGGAGAAAATATGAAAAATAATGGGCTTTTAACATGGCAAATTTGAAAAAAATTTGGGTTTTTAAAGAAGACAATTGGAAAATTTGGGGGTTTTTTGCAGAACTTGCCCTAATTTAGACCAAAATTAAATAAATCATCGGGGCGACTGGCCGTTGTCGGGGACTACATATTTTATCGTATACATAACAGTTCCCCGACGAAACCGGAAAAGTTCCCCGACGGGGGAGGGCAGCCTTCCCCGACGGGGGGGGGGGCACCACTGCTTTCCGGCTGTTTGAGAGTTTTTAATCACTTAACTAACATCACCGAAAACTTGCAAAAGCAAACAAAACAAAATAAGTGAGTGAGGTTTAAATTAATTTAAAAATCATTTGTGGAGATCAGATGTCAGTATATATTTATAAGACATACCTATATTTTACCTAGTTCAGTTGATTCAGTTCCATGGATAAGGTGAACGTTTTACTTTACGACCAGTAGGTGGACTAAACACATGGGAATACTTCTTTAAGGCAGGTTCATACCTCAGTATAGCTCTATAAAGCTATTAAAGTTGAACATTGTTCAGCTATGAACTATGTCAGTGATTGGCCTGAAAGAGCAAGGGGTGACCATATATGGTCCTTATAGCTTTATATCGAGTGAAAATTTAGAAGTATGAACCGGCCGTTAGGTAACATGTTGAATCTAAATATTCACCAAGTACGATCAGTCACATGAGATGTACTTCATCAAGTTGTCGACATCACCACGTTGGACGGCAGCGCTTTGCCTTAAAGAAGTAATTAGAAATTATCTTAATCTGATTAAAATACACTTTGACAATCAAGAATGCGTATCTGGGGACACTAATCCAAGTTCAACAAATTAACTAGGCAATGAAGAGCCTAGGGCATCTAAGGAGTGCAGTTTACCAATTTCACAATGGCAAAAGATTTTTGTTAAGAAGCGCAAAGAAAATCATTTAGCGATAAGGTTAGGACCGATGATATTCGATTCCGTTTATTACATAAGCTTCACAGCAATGCTCCTTAAAATGATAGAGACTACATCTGTAAGCAACATTGAATTGGACCCAGAGCTGAGGTTGTGTGGAGATTTACAAATTGCAAAATATTTAATATCAAAAATGAACATTAATCCTCATCGCGAAATACTAGAACAATTACAGGGTTGTTCAAAGGTTTGCCTTTTCTGTAAAGTTGGTTGCCAGAGGCAAGTGCGGGAACACTCCAAACATACAGCTAAGCTACATTATCCTCAAGGTTTGGCAGGATTCTCGAGAGCTTGCTGTTGATATATGCACTTCATTAGTAGCATCCGATTCCCGCTATAGGTTTGGAGACAACGAAGAATGGAAACCATACAGACATTATATATATGAGTTCCCTTCGTGGGATATTAAACCGATACGAGGGGATAAACCCAATAAACACTGGCAGTGGGTTATGGCACAGTTAACAATTATTTTGCCAGAAAACATAGTGCTGAACCCGGTGTTATACCTTTCGGATGGACTTTTTTAACATAGCAAGAAGCGCTATCATCCTTGAAGAGATTTTACAATCTTTGATTGAAATATGTATCTAGTCGTGAATGTACTCACTAGATGCAAAGAATCGTACACTGCATGTTCATTTCACCGCTGCACACAGTTAAGTGCAGCTTACAGTGTCAAGAAAAAGAGAGAGGAATAAAATTTACCTTTGTAATAGCCATGATTTTTAAATTTTGAGTTAAGTCATTAAGCTATTTCATTTTGAGTTCAAGTAAGCATAGAGAGATAGTAATATCTGGCTTAATATACCCCATACCTAAACCTTGTATCGTATGTAAAAATACATAACTGTAAGTCAATCGGAACATGCGTAGTGACATAATTGGTGAGCCGACAATAACCAAATAAAGGTACTATTCAAAGTGTGAACTGGTATAGAATTGTTATATATTTGAGTATAGCATTGCTAGATTAACATCCCCACAGTCACTTGTATACTCAGTGATGACTTTATTCCAGTTCGTTATTTGTTCCAATCATTATAATCATCATAATCACCGATGTGACGAAGGGTATTGGCAGTCTGCGTGACATATCTATCAGACTATGTTTGATAAGTTTTTGTGTATGCTGCATGACATGCAAACTTTATTCGTTTACTACAGCTTCGCTTATTTATTGCAGTGGTCATTTGTTACCGTATGTATTTTCAAAGACGAGACTCCGAGTCCGTTCTTAATTGCTGTAAACATCAAATCAAAGTTGCTTTTGATATTACAATTGAATAGATTGCACTTTTATGGTCCTGTCTGTTGTATCTTAATCAGGTGATACACTGGCTCAAATCATTTGCAAACCCACGGGGCATTGTTTGAACCACATGCTCGTAGAGTAAACTGTTAGTGTGGCACACTGTCACCTCTATCGTTTACACTAAATTGCGCCTACATAATTCATTGTAGCGCAAAAACAAAAAGAAAAAAAAAATAATTTAACACTCCCACACCATTACCAATGTGATTTAAAGTACGTCCTTCAAACCTTGTTCCTCCTATTTTACTGGTGCACATTCTTGACGCCTTCTTATACATAACGAAAACTCATCCTTTGCAGATAATCATTCGTGTCAATCTTGACTTTTTCTCGATTTTGTAGAGATTGCCTCTCGTGGAAACTTAACTTTCCATCATATCATGTAGAACATTGAAACTTTAGTGAACAAACTTTTACAAGTACTGATTTTTCTCTTATTAGAGAGCTAACGAAACAACTTTAAGTGATTTTTAAGATCTTTTATGACATAGCATATAAATTTGTGCGAAAGCATCTCCTACTTAGCATCAAGATTGTATTTATGTTTTCCAGTGGCGTAGATATTTTTTGGGGGGTAAAGCAAAAAAATTCCGACAGATTATTATCTTGATAGTTGTACGATTGGAAATTCTGGGGACCTTTTTTTTTTTTTTTTTTTTTGCTTTCCGGGCAATGTTGAGGCCGACTTTTGATTTTCACGTTAACATACCGATGTGTGATTCTGCTTAAAAACATAAGAAGTGTTGTAAAAGTTTCAAATGAATTGTTTTTATTTATTTCCGACGCAGGCTAGAAATTTACGACAGAGGCCTTCGGAGGCTTCGTGGGGGGGGGGGGGGCGACCGCCCCCTGCCCCCCCTCTAGCTACGCCACTGATGTTTTCCTCTTTAAACTACATACCTTGGAAAAAAATTGATAGAAACCTATTTGGGTTACCTTAGAGGGAAAATTATATGCATTATCGATAGGTTTATGTTTCCCACAGAAAGAAGTGCGCAAACACAGTGTCTGCTAGAATCTTTGTTGGTCTTATTCACTGTTCAAAAACTATTGTTTATATGGAAGCATCGGTCGGGAATTCAAGTGTTTATTTTGAATAAAAAAGGACGTATAACTTGCATTACGTCTTAGCTGCATTTGCATATGCATATGCATAATACACTAAAGTAGGAAACTTGTAATGTTGTAAGCGTTTAAGTCAACATTTTGAACTCAAACATGTTGCCAGTGGCGTAGCTAGGGTTTTTGGCTCCCGGGGCAAGAAACGAAATTGGCGCCCCTACCCCCATCTTCCGGGGGGGGGGGGATCTTATGAATACTTACCCAACTCAAGATCTTAAATAGAACAAATGTCCATGGGAGTCAGCAGACAAAAATTCAGGGGGCAAATTTTTTAGGGGGGCCCAACTTTTTTCATGGGAAAAATTTTACTCCCAGAAAAGTTTAGATGCTACTTCACACAGTGTTGACAAAGGCGTAGCCAGGAATTTGTCAAGGGGGGGGGGGGGCGGAGCCCATAGACAGACTCTCAGTGCTCCGCGCCACCATGGGTTGGTGCAGAGCGTAAGAATATTTTGGCCCCAAATGCTTTCCAGATCGCTGGAAAGGGCACTTCCAAGGCCTATTTACCGCATATAAAAAGGGGAAACACTAGCAATGTCGCAAATATTATTTTATTAAAAGATGAAATTGCTATATCAATATCATGCTCATGGCAAATGGAAGTTCCAACATTTTTAAGTGATCTCGATTTGGCGCCCTCCTAGAGGTGGCGCCCGGGGCAACTTCCCCCACCCCCCCGCGCCCCCGCCCCCCCCCCCCCCCCCCCCAGCTACGTTATTGCATGTTGCGTTCAAAGGTGAAGGTTTAGTAGACGTGCTGTCCGATAAATCGTACAGTAGCAAATGTTTCAATCGTTGTAGAATATGTATAATACTAAACCTCACTTGATTGGCTGCAAAATGGGTGTAGTCATGTTTGAACAATCCGTGTATTATGACTTTACTAAGAAAATAATAGCTTTTGCTTTCGATATTTAGAGGCTCTGTTCTTTCAACTAATGAAGACTGTCAATCTTCAGCGTCATTAGGTCCATGCTGCTTCAATCTGTTTTCGATAAATATTAAAAAATTTGTTCCGATTTTACTTATCTTGATCCCTTGATTACTTTCTCCCGTATACAGTTTCACAGTGTATACAACTTAGTACATACTCCTGTTATAACAGCAGTGTTACAAACTAATACGAGTATAAAAGATCAAATCGAAATCCTATACAAAAAGTAAAGGTCATTACATCAAATTTTTGACCTAAAGGAAAACAGAGAAATAAATTCGTTATTTTTTGTTTATGTGAAAATACATAACACATTGAGAAACGGTATCAATAAAAGATATCAAATACAGGGGTGCCATCGTGGGGTAGGAGTATGGAGCCATGGCACCCGTCAAGGAATGCGCTCCTCCCGTCTGGAAATGCTGCTCCTCCCGTCGGGAAAACTTTTCAAGTTCGTCAGAGAATATTACGGGCAGATAGTATTTA
>JAIZAY010002183.1:0-10988 GCA_029531755.1 Holothuria leucospilota | reverse complement strand
TCTGCAAGGGCCAACTGTAACTTAAGCTGGATGCATTGCGGACGCCAACGCCCTCGCCGAACGGGATCCATTGTGTTTGCGATTGGTATGGGTACCGAAACGCATCTCAGCGACATAAGAGAATTTCCAGTGGCATCCTTGTAGCAGATGACAGTCATTACAATATAAATTTGAATTGAACTTAAAGCAAGATCGAGTGATGTCACTCCTTAATTGATAAGCATATGAATTTGTTGCCTATTGTTTTTCAATTTATTGTTTTGGAACTTGATGGAGAAAGGGATGTGAGTCTCCTTTTGGGGAATGTAAACTTTGACACACTGCCCATACTGCTCATGCATCTACATTATCTGAGCTCCTGAGGATTATGGAGAGAAAATGGTTGTAGATTAAAATAAAAGTTGATTAATAATAAAAAATAACAATTTAATATGGGTATAATTCCCGTAATGGCTTGCTTCCCGTTCACTTGATTTGATAACTAGTAGGTAACGCTTTCTCTGTTACTTTATCTGAAAACGCACTTATGAGCTAATGGAATCATACTATTCTCCTGAAGAAGTGCTTAAATTTAGTACATGTACCCTAACGTATCCAAAATTACAGCCGGGGCCTATTCACTGGCTCAACCAATCAGACGCCCAGAGGGCCTAAGGTGACACAGCCATCTATAGCTTAACCCATTTCGTTATAATGAGCTCATAGCAACACAAGTGTTAAACGTGAGCTAGCGACTACGTCCGTGCAACGCATCCTCCCGCAGCATGCCACTCACAGGTCATGTGGACAGCTGTCAGCTACAAACATCTATAATCAGGCAGAAGATCAAGCTTAGTCTTAAACACAAAGAAGACCTAACAAATGAACTGTCAACAACAGAGCAATCGTAAAGTCTGACTACAACAAAAAGCTTTCTCAAAACGAATATCACGGAGCAGTGTCCAAAGTCTTTACAAGTAAAACAACACTCTGCACCTGTTGGCCTTCCTGTGCTTTGATCTTGTTGCAGGGTTTGATTCTGTGTCAGTAGTTCTGATTTAGCCTGATCAAAATTTGTGTACCATTATTTCGAACATTTGTTAACCCTCACGCACAACCCCCCCCTGAAAAATTTTACCTCATTTCCATTTGAATTCAACTAACATACTATTCTAATTGTGGAGCCTACAGCAAAATGTTGTCGTCTACTTTTTTTACTAACACTAACCAAAGATTGCTCCGTTATTTTTAGTCCTAATAGGATACAGATATCTGGGAAAAGTACCTAATCATTACTCGCCCCCGCCGTAATATCTATGACCGTTTCGGTTGAACTAACACTCCTTCAAGTGACTATAACCGTTACAGCGATTACATATCAACCTGTTGTCGTCCTGAAGTTTATGCAAACGGTTTTCATCGACGTGCTGCTTTCTTATTTCTGCATCACCTTTTATATCCGATCTTTTTCATGCATAACATCATAAGTAATCAAGATAATGTACAAGTCTCTCCGAAACCGAGGATAATATACTGTGCCACGAAACATGGTCAACTTGCATAGCTAGACACCTAGTTTGGTAACCTTTGCAGGGAAAAGACTATCCCCCGTGTGTAAAAAAGAAAAAAAGACTGAAAATAAAGGTGATCTGTGCGTCTTTTTTTATAGCGTTATTGAAGAAGGCTCAAGCGGCAGACGAAGTAAATTAGACAGGAATATTGACACCCTATTCAGAAAGACACAGCTCGACGGAAAAGATGGAGTCACCTGCGCCCCATACAGTAATACTTGTCGGAGGCTTAACTACGCTGGACGGCACGGAAAAAATCGTTATTTTTGCTACCTCGACCGTTCGAAGCATCCTGTAGGACTATAGGTGAATTTTGATCGGAAGGTGGAGAAAGCAAACTGTCAAAATATAGATTAGGAATGACAATTATCAACAGGGCAGGCGTGTGCCATTTTTCGAGGTGTAGAGGGCTGACCGCCCCTGCTTGAAAAAAAGTCTCAGGCATTACTCCGCGCACTCGTATACGAATTTGCTACACCAAACCAATTGTGCCAAGAAAATAGGAGAACAAATGGAGTAGGGAAAACAAGCCAGTGAGCGCAACTGGAAAAAGGCCTGTGGCCGGCGCGGACCCCTTAAACCCATTTGTTAGAAACTGCGCCGATAACAACACCACATCTCACTCACCACTATCAAGAAATGGTTTGGACCTCTCAGGTTGGCAGGGGGCAGGCATCTGCTCCACCCCAAACACCATTCCACACCAGCGATCATGAGCACAATAGACGTTCTATGGGTATGGCTTTTTCCGTGAGCACGTTGTAGCTAGATGGTGCCGCCGATCAAAATGGCATAATGACAAAAGATCATGTTCTCCACTTACATTTCGATCAGTATGCAGAAGAAAATCTACCCTTACATGGATCGAAACACATGCAATAAATCGAGGCAGAGTCCTCAGAACCAGCATCATCTTCTCTAGAAATGATATATCCTATTATTTCTAGTTATGTCCGAAGTCTAGAGCGGCACGCTTGTCTCATACCCTCCAGAGATTGTAAAAAGCACGAGTGATGCGCGGTTCGTGATTATAACGGCCAACGATACTGGGTGATTTCCCATAACAACATACCTCTTATGCCTGCATCACAGCGACATCTGACAATATTTAACACGGTATACAATTTATCGCGGCAACTACAAAGCAGATATCACAAGCCTAGTCATACCAATAATGACATGTCTATGTCTAACTCAACTGCATTGTGTCTACTGAATTATTTAAGCGCACTTATCAGATGCTACTCGCCACCCATATGTCTTGACCAGCCCACAGCAGATCACCACAGCTAAATTTCTGCTAGCTACACGTTGACTCGAGACATACCAATGTACAGGTACAGTTATTATGTCTAAATTCATGAGAAAACCTTATCGGCTCGAGCGTACCTGCTTTGGCTCCAGGCACCTTGCAGGACAAACGGTACCCAAATAGTTCGCATGCAACGTTACTGCGCAATTGCGAAGAAAGTGTCAGAGGATTAGTCACACGCGAACACCATAATCACAGCGTGTAATTAATAGTGTTTAAACAATTCGTTCTGCGGGTCTTGTCAGTAAGACGTCATTGGACTCCGTCCACTCGCCCCCGCGCATTTGTTAGAGACTGCAGCGTTGCACAACACTTCGCCATTGCGTAGGCTACAAGTCCCCTTGAGTGGTTTTACATTATATGATCAAGTGTTATAATACCCGGACCCCTGAATTAGGTATCTTCACCAACAACCTCTATCGAAAACTCTGTACCAGCACGATTCACGATACGTACTGTTCGCTTCCTGCGTATGTAGGCCTTGCAATAAGTGGTCACAACAAACGATTTACATACACAGACTAGTACACGTTTATCCTGGAGTACCGTGCGCTTACGTGCCCGTTAAGTACTCAGCTCTGCCTTGACTCAGAAAATATATCAATATGAAGATTATCACCAAGGAATCAACAATAATGAGGTCTTAATTTTAATTGCCCCTTGAGCCTTATCCATAGGATGTTCAGAATAAAGTACTACTCTTGAAAAAAAGTAATCTGGTAAAGAGTGATATCGAGACGGAAATATCGCTTGGTTTGTTAAATTCCAAGATGGCGCTGAGCTTGTCTGGCAAGAGTTGCCATAAAAAAGTCCTGAGTGATGTGTTGTGACGTCACGTTAACCGCTACCAAGACTAAATGGGCATACGATTCCAAAAAGGCTACGCACCAAAATTAATGGGCGCTGGCAGTTTATGAAATGATGTTGCTCCAGTGTTAAACTCATAGCTGCACGATAAGTGGATACTATCATATTCACCGGTAAAGGAAGCGTGAATTTACCATGCGTATTTGCAGCGGCCCTCACTTAAATTAATAGAGCAGGTGCAATCCATGTGGCGACCCATAGCATTTACAAAGCGTGTTACAGTACTAAATGAACAATTAAGATTACTGCGGCTATCCCAAGGACCAGTTCTTATAATTCGGATCGTCTTAGCACAGTACACCGCGAGTGAATTTCGGGGAATCCGGCAAAAGGCGCCATTGTATTGCTGTAATGCATTCCGCTCTGGGCCCTGAGTCGGAGGGTTCAGGACGCCAAGCCTTCGAAAACTTGATTTGGCATTGACAGAGAATGTACCGAACACAATTAGTTCATCTTCATTCTCTCACCAATGGGCTATAATGGATTAATCGTTTTTCCTATGGACTTGAAGCTTCAAAAAGTTTGTCTAAAACAGGTCAAGATTCAATAAATCTAAGCAAGATTGCTGTCGATAGATCTGGAGTAGGGATCGCGTGCAGATTGGTTAGAATGTTAGAATTTAAACCTACAGGCCATTGTCCCGGATAATTGTGATTAACACAAAGAGCGTGTGTGGGGCTGGTGGGAGCTGGAGGGGTAAAGTGGGAATTCATATCCGTCGCAATGCACCTCGTGATTAAAGCATGAGTGTCGTCACAATTCTTTATTCGAAAAATGAGCCTACGGGGGAGGGGGCATGGCATAACTCTGTCAAAAATTTAACTGTGTCAAAAAACTAACCTAAACATGCGAGCTGTTATTTCAAAATGTCGGGGGGGGGCGGAACGTGCTAGCCTCCACCCCCCCCAAGGTTGACGCCAGTGGTGCACGGATGACCTGTTGAAAGGCCTGCAACACCTTATTCCATGAGGCTTAGGCTAAACGCAAACACAACAAAAACGTACACGAAAAGCATTTTTTTTCTGTATGATCATGATTCGAGAAAAATATTCGCATGTCTTCCAAAAAAAATAATCAATTGCGTGCCCTCTGAAAAACTTATATCAGTTCAATCAGGACTTAAAACTTCCGAGCTGGTTATATACAAAGGAAGAAAAATGGAGGGCAAGACATTTAACTTTTGAGTTTCTCTTGGCAATTATGAACTACAATTCGTAAGTTTCAATAAGAAGAATCTGACACGTTCCAAAAAGCGTGGCTCACCATTTCATCGCAAAATTTTTCAGCACTCTTTGGAAAATATATCTTGCGCCTTTGCATATATCCTTACCGTTGACGGAACTTTTTTAAACGATTTATGAAAAAAATTAGCAACATCACATAGGGGAAAGGAAAATTTATCAATTGCGTTACCCTTTGGAAATTACAATCAGGCCTAATATAAGTAACGGAAGAACATAGAAACTGCTACTTTTATTCCCCGCCCTTAAAAAGGAAATTATCGGTACACTGTTAAAATCATCTAGAATATTCGAAAATGTTGTCGGAAATTTCTGGGCAAGTTCTCGAAAATACTTTGCGCGTTTAAAAACTCCATGCAGCCTTTGATTAATAACGGAAGAAATATAGGACTGCTATTAGTCCCAGAAATCTCCGTCATCAAAATAAAAAAAAAAATTAGTACATCGGACCATTTCTTAAAAATCATCTAAAATATTTGAAAATGTTTCGGAAATTTCTTTGGCATGTTCGAAATATTTTTCGCGCATTTGTAAACTAAATGAATCTTTTGCTAAATAAGCGGAAGAAACATAAACGCAATCTACATCCAACAATCGCCGCCATTAAAGAGAATAAGTACGGACATTTGTTTAGAAAATCATTTAGAACCACTCAAAAAAAGACTTTCTTACCTTCGGAAACTGTTTGCGCATGTTCGAAAGATATTCATTGCGCGTTTGAAAACTTCGTGAACCTTTTGATAAATAGTGGAAAGAAACATAAAACTGTATCCTAATTCCGAAAATTCACTCTGTCATCAGAAAAAAAAAAAAAAAAAGTAGTTCATCGGACATTTCTGAAAAAATCCATCTAGTAGGCCCAATACATCGAAAATGTGTCGGAAATTTCCTTGGCATGTTCAAAAACATATTTTTGCGGTTCATTAAAGCTTAATGAATCGTTTGATAAGTAACGGAAAAGCAAAACATAAAACTGCAAATTACTTCGAACATTTCTAGCCATTAAAGAAGAAGTATAGGACATTTGTAGAAATCATCTTAGAACACTTTTTCCCACAAAAAAGTTTCTTACCTTCGGAAATGTTTTTCGCATGTTCGAAAGTTATTATTGCGCGTTTGACAACTTCATTGAACCTTTTGATTAATAACGGAAGAACATAAATTGCTACTTGCTTTCCAAATCTCAGTAATACTAAAAAGTAAAATCGGACTTGTTAAAAATCATACAGAATATTTTGAAACGTTTCAGAACATTTTTGGCATGTCCGAAAAATATTTTGCGCGTTTGAAACTTTTGATAAGTAACGGAAGAAAGAACCATATAAATTGCTATTTACTTCCAAAATCTCCGCCATTAAAAAGAAATTATTGACACTTGTTAAAAATCATCTAGAATATTTGAAATGTGCGGGAAATTCTGGGCAAGTTTGAAAATATTTGCGCGTTTAAAACTCCATGCACCTTTTGATAAATAACGGTAATAACATAGAACTGCCATTTACTTCCAAAATCTAGCCATTAAAAAGAAATTATCAGGACATTGTAAAATCATTCCGGACTATTCGAAATATTTCAGGAAATTATTGGCAAGTCCGAAACATTTTTGGGCATGTTTAAAAACTTCATAAACCTTTGATTAATTACGAAGGACACATAAACTGATTATTTAGTGTAGCCCTACTTCCGAAATCTCCGCCTTCATTTAAAAAGAACAGAATTAGACTTTCGTTCACCTTGGTACCACCTTTGGACACGTGCATGCAATGATGACTGTAAACATTCCATCTTCGAAGGGAAGCTTCGGCTTGCCTGATCGTTATTGCAAATATCACAAATGTGCAAACAAAGCTAACACGACGTTACAGAATTGAAGTCGTATAACGCAAGTGTTCGGAAGAGTCGAAGTTTAATGAACGATCCTAGTCATAATAGCAGTAGAAGCATCCTCTAACGCTAGTAACTTAACTATCGTGATCGTTACTAGCGTTAGACTCGTATCGGTCGGAGGAACTTTATTTTCTCAGTGCAAAATTTCTAATGCTTAACGCTCCTAACGTTACATTTTATTCTGAGCTGCTACTGTTTAAAATCAACATTACAGAGTTTAAGTCTAACGCCAGTTAACAATAGTAAAGAACTTCTCGTGAATCGTTTCTAGTTGTTAGATATGATATCCGCTAGCAAATTTTTCTAACGGAAAAATTTTAACGGTTAACACAACTCAACGGACCATTTTACATCTGAGTTTACGTAGATGGGACAAAACACTGCTGCAGGTAACCGTAACTGCCTTTTTAATATTCCGAAATATAATGAGGTGTAGTATAAGCTAACAAAGGAGGAGATGAACCAGTGTGGGTGGACCAGAATCTTTTGCAACGGATGAGAGCTAGCAGAAAATAAACTTTGAACATTCCGTAGATGGTACAGTTGTGGCAAACTGGTAAGCCTTGCCAACTGTCACTTCACACTGATTTTAAGCATTTAATCTCTTCCTGAGTGGTCGATGTACCTTGTTACATGAAAAACACCAAACGAACCAGCAGAAGCCAAGTACATGCATTGTTTACCAAAACAATAGCAGCACCTCTTCTGAAACTCAGTGCTCATCCCCTAATTTCACGGAGGTTTCGTGACTGTGTGCACTCACAAGGTGAGACAATATGCAGATGCATAATGTGGAGTAGTAGGACTGCTTTGTCGGCCCGCGGCCCTCGGGCGGTTATGATTTGTGAGCAGCACTAAACGTAGCACTGAAACCTTCATTTTGTGGAAAGAAGACAATGAACTTTTAATTACTTGTACTGCCAGGTATCTCTTACATGTAACAGTTTTTAGAGTTGATTGAGTTATTTTTTGTATTTTAGTTTTAATATTGGAGTAGGACCAGACTACCCAGGTACACTGTTAATTTGGTTTAATGGCTTGCAACTAAATGGCATTACCTGATGTTGTTTTCCTTTCATTCCAAAAGGTCAGTAAGGTTCTGTGTTAGGCTCGGGGGCATATAGATGGCCCGCCAGTGAATTTGACTAACTTGGTTCCAAGCACTCAAGGCTTTGAAGGCAATTATTTCAGTACATTCACCTTCCAAACTTCACCAATGAAAACAAAAATTTGTTTTAGTAAGAAGCAGATGAAGACTGTACAAAACTGTGAGTCATCAGAAACGAAGTGCTCCAAGTGTTGTTTAGTGTGAAAGTATTAGTCACAGCTATTTATGCCAAAGCAATGTGAACTCTGTAAAGGGAAATAATGCTCTTGTTGTGCAGAAAAATGTGGTAGTTAATTAAAGTTATTGATACGCCGTCATCAAAAAGAGCATTGTACTGGCAGGGAAGAATAAAATCCCCCAATGAAAGATCTGTGGAATTATTTGATATCCTTGTAACCCTTATGGCGAATATATCTTCTCAGAGTGGTTTCTGAGCAAACTCACTGCCTATGCAAAAATAATGATGTGAAAAGTGTGACAGTTTTAGCATTTTTTTTTCATTCCTTGATGAAGGCTGAAGCGAACTATGCAAATGGTGATTTTGTGTGTGTGTGTGGTGTGTGTGTTGTGATATGTGGTGGTCAAACGGTTACATTTAGTCTGCTATTGCATTTTATGGTAATTTGCTACTGATATTAGTGGACCATCCTTCCAATTTTCTATGTATAGAAAGCGGAGCAAGACCTTCGTTAATGACAGGCCTGTGATCAGGTTTTATAACCAGAAAAATTTGACAGTCTTTATTATCTCACTTTGACTAGTACAGATTTTTCCCTCCTGTTTACAACCTGCCCAGATTCCAACACCTCTTACAATATATTCATCAATGAAATCCAGGTCCTCCACAACCTGCATTTCCCTCTGGCTTAAAAGGTCTAGGAAAAAAGATCAAGGATTACACGCCTGGATTAACCCGGTAATTAAAAGATCTATATATCTCCTTTAAGAATACCCTGTTTCGGAAATTATGTTGCAAAAACCCTTCTCTCACTACAAAAGCAAAGCTGGACGCTCATCACCGTATTTAAAACGGTATTCTTAGACAAGCACAATTCCTTCTACTACAAGAACATTTTAGTTCTAGGCAAACTTCCTCAAAGCAAGCATGGGCGTTATTAATAATTGGTGAAAGGCGAAATAAGTTCCCTGGTGTCATCCAGTTACATCTATCTGTTACAATAAAAAGTCTTTGCTGATGATGAGAGTATTGATAATGCTTTAAATGATTACTTTTCTACAAATAGGAAAGAAACTTTGTCCCAACATTATCCTGCGTTAATCCCTGGAGCATCTTGATTTGCCTGTATGCAAGTCAATCTCTTTTCACCCGTTTGTGTAACCGAAATTTTAGAATAATGTATTGCTGCTTAAAGTCTGGTAAGGCCCCTGGTTATTGATGGAATCCCGCGGTCAAGCTGTAAAATCTGCAAGTCCATGTAATAGACCTGTGCTTGATCATATTTTCAATGTTGTTTTAATACTGGCTCTTATACCCAGAGGCCTCAAATTGCCAAAAGTGATCCCGTTGTTCAAAAAGGTAAAAGTGACCTGTCTGAGGAATTATTAGACCATCAGTTTGATTACCTTGTTTTAATTAAATGCTCGAACTGTTACGAAAAAATGATTGCAAATTTTCTTGACAGAAAAAAAAATATTTTATGACTCTCAGTTTGGGTGTAGAAAGGCCACTTTACACGCCACGGCCTTATTAGAAACTGTTAACCCCCCCCAACCCTAAAATTTTCGTTTTCACAGCTGAAATAGGAACAAGGTTTAGGACTCTGTCTGGACCTTAAGAAGGCATTGATTACTGTGAACCATACTATTTTGCTAAGAAAGCTTCGTTACTATGGTATTCATGGTACCCCGCATAAAACTCTTGTCAACTATTTCTCTAAAACAGGAAAACAGGAGTTTTGTAATAACGTAAACTCCTTCACTGCAGTCGAAAACGGGTGTTCGCAGAGGATTGTTTTAGGGCCTCTATTGTTTTTAAATTTATGTACTGATTGAAGTAAAGCTGTTCCAAATATTTCAGTTGCTCGTTACAGCCGACGATACTAGTGTCTTTTTTTGAGGTAAGGATTGTTAAAACTCCAGCTCAGAAGGAAGATTTGTTACCTGAGGCCTGCTTAAATAATTGGTTTGACTCCACAAGTCACCTTACATCTTGGTAAAATAATTTAATATTTGCCATCAGCTCGCTAAAGGGGCCCCAATTCTGTTGTAATGAAATCGTATTTAATGTACACTATCATCAAATCATTCTAGTATTAAGGTACGTAGGTTTAATAATAGACGACTTAGACTCGTCCTGGGAAGCTCATATCACCGATCTTTGTAACACTTTGGTAAAATATGTGGTATATTCTACACTTAAGAAACTTTCTTACAGTAGGCGCACGCTTTACAGATTTACTACTCATATTTATTCTAAGTAAGATACGCATAGAGATTTACGTTAGAGTACACAGGGTCTGTCCTAAGACCACTTCAGATCCTTCAGAATAAGTTACTCAAAGTGCTTAAGGTAAACCTTGCCTTATTCACTCATTTATATATAGTGAGAATAAACTCCTTATGATTAAGAATATTCATTTCTATTGTATGTGTGATTTGATACAAACACTGTTATAACAATATCTTACCTGATATTATTCTTATGCTATATTGCCACCAAAACATGACTTCTGTCAACCAAGTTATCGGTTTAAGCAATCTTTTTACTGTCTACCTATCATAAAAGGTACAATGGAAAATTCATTGTAAATAATATTAATATTAGTATGATTGGCATCCCCCCCCTAGGATAAAATCTATGATGAATGTAATGCATTCCTTGGCAGCGTTAAAGCTGAAACTACCAGTAATATACGTTATTTATCCCAGATCGTCATGTACATTTTTAATACTTTTATATATATGCTCTAAATCTCCCTACGCTATTCTCTCTTTCTAAATTCTTAGGCTTTTCTCGTTCTCAGTTTCTCTCTTTTTTCCTTCTATTCCTTTCCTTGCTTTCT
>JAIZAY010002079.1:0-11585 GCA_029531755.1 Holothuria leucospilota | reverse complement strand
GATAAATAATGATGTTTCAATTTACACAGTCAGAACCATTTCCAAGTCCAACGTTGAACAGCTAAAAACCAAAGCAGGCGAATTGCGAAGCACATGTTCCACCAAAACAGTACATGACACAGAGTGCATATATGTCATGTAACACTAACAGTATGTGTCAATCCACAGTGAGCATCGACTTTCAGAAGATGTTTTTCATCGTGGTCCCTATGGTAAACTGTGACGTTTTGCACCTTAGCATGTCATTAACATATGACGTCATCGTTTCTGAACGTATTTGTGTGATGTTAACGGCGAGTCTTTCAGAAAAGTGGGTACTTTTTAAACGCTTCGTTTTTCATCAAAACGCAAAAGAGCAAGGCGTAACTTCTCAGAAAAGGAGGTTTTGATCTGTCTTGATTGACATTATGTGTGAAACTAAAGATTGACAGGGTAGGGGCAAACACTTTTTGGTACACGTTAGCGTTGGAGCAAGTTTAGAGGGATGGTCAAATGAAAATATGCACTTTTTATAACTTTAGTCAAATGGTGTGGGATTCTCTTAAAAAATTGACAGGTACCCTGTAGATTAGTTATATTGTTAACAATACACTGATAATTTTCATCAAAAAGCGAGATAATGCTATGAAGCACGGCTGAGATATAGGCATTGAAAGATTTGCCCGCCATTTTCGTTGGAGTGTGTAACGGACGTTCTCCCAAGGTCACAATTCAAGATGAAATCCTCAAAGCGTCGCAGTTAATTGCATAGCAACCGGGAGACTGTACCCTCCACAACAATTGTCAATAAACCAAAAAATGCATAGCCCATATGGGAATTTCAATTCAAGGTGAATGCTTGACAGCTCCACAGAGTTAATTATGCATTGGGATGTACTAGGGTAGGGTTTTTCAAGTGTTTTCAGCCGCAGGCTGCATTTCCTTGAGAGTATGCTTTAGATATCATCACTGTTGTAGTAGCCAGCAGGGACAAATGGAAGGTTTGGATAATTGTGCTCATTCTTGAAGGCTCCCAAAGAGCTACAATCTTGGACAAAACTCGTTGGGACACCCCCGCTCCCCTTCACAAAGTTGACCATTTTCACGGCATACAGTCATTCCCTCTGCGCAACTTTGGAAGGGGGAGCGGGGGCTTCATGTAAACCTGGGAACGGAGATTCAAAAATATTATGACAAAGCGTCCCAACAGTTTTGTCCAAGATTGTCTGAGAAATTCGAGAAGTTAGAACTGCTCGCGGCCCACAGTAGAAAGTGTTTCTTTGCGTTGATTCGCAAAAGGGTAGGTGTCTTTTCTTTAGGTATAAGAGAACAGTAACAGAGAATAATCAGCATATTCTGAGTCCATATTGAAGTTCTTGTTAATATAATACTATTGAAGCTAAAAGCATTGGAAAGGTAGCTAAATAAGTTCAAAGTGTCCTCTCGTTCAGGAAGACATTTTCAATAGTCACGTATTTTGGGCTCACACTGTCTGAACAGGTACCAAATAAAAAGAACATTCAGCAGAAGTACGTGTTTTGTCCTGCCTATTACTTTATATTAAGTAATTTGCCAGAAATAAGTTAAAAAGTACTTGAATGTATATTCATTTCACCTTTATAACTCAGTAACTTTCATTTGAGTAGCTGAAACTTTACAGAAAATATGCCATACATGCTAATTTGACGAGACCGGGGGTGAAGGCTAAGTTAACCAAACGGTATACCCATTTGTTTTTTGAGAGCAAATTTGTGAAAGCAAAATGTAAGAGGAAATAGAAGTCGGCTAAAAGAAGGCATAATAGATACGTCATCAGCTTCATGTAACATGAACAATGTTTGTCATAGGCATCAAATTCGCTTCAAAATATGTCGAAAAAACCAGCCCTAATTAACGATATACCATCGTTCTTAATAAAAAGCTTGGCTTGAAGTTTCTGCTTTTAGCGTTTCATTGTAGTTGGTTTTTCGTGGCGCTCACCAAACCCCCCCCCAACCACCCAACCCCCAAAACACTTTCCAGTTCAAATCTTGCCTTCTTACCACTAGTTTGCAATAGCAGTGAGACTCTTCGATCTATCCATGAAAGAAATTGTTTTGTTTTCCGTCTTACAACTTAAGAAGAGTTAATTTGCTAAAAAATGCAACTCATATGGCTGTCATAGACATCGTTACGGAACGTAAACATTTCTGCCTGGCATTCCCTGCGAGTACCTGAAACAGTCTATCTATTATGATCTCGCCAACCAACAATAAATCCAGTATAAAACAAATAAACAAAACAACACATTAAAGCAATTTTTACATTATACTATCTCGTTTGGCTAAAATCCTCAGGCCTATAAGCCTCTGAAAAAAGTGTACTGCACTACAGCTGCTCCGGAAAATTAACCATATTCTAGGATTTGAATTTTTTTTTGGCATTGTCTCGTAAAAATCGCTCACTAAAAACTCAGACAATCTTGGTACAAACCTCAGTTGGGGACACCCCCGCTCCCCTTCACAAAGTTGACCATTTTCACGGCATACAGTCATTCCCTCTGCGCAACTTTGGAAGGGGGAGCGGGGGCTTCATGTAAACCTGGGAACGGAGATTCAAAAATATTATGACAAAGCGTCCCAACAGTTTTGTCCAAGATTGTAGACTGGACAGCAGGCAGTGGTGAGCCTGTAGGTGTTCTTAATTTGGGTGGTGGTTCCCTACAGGGGGCACCTTAAAGGATCAAAGCAAAATGGGGAAAAATTTGGCATTCCAACTGCCCTTCATTGTAGGAAATTTTTTTGTAGGAAAGTGTGTCATCTAGAAGTCCTGCATCTACCCACGTCCATGGGTCACCAGTATGGGAGAAGACTTTGGCATCATAAATGCTCTAGACTGGAGGAAATCCACTTTCAGACATAAAATTTATCACTATACTTTTGCATCCAAAATATCGTCTGAATCCACCAGTTAGACAACTGGGAGAGAAATGTGAATATCCAAATGCTCTAGAAGTGTGCTCAGAAAAGTGCATGTAAACGTTCTGGCTTCTTCATAATCCTTGTGGCCGGGCCACTACATTGTATGGACATCAGGGCCATGAATGGCCTGTGGGCTGTCACTTGCGAACCTGGGCACTAAGGAGTGGGCTGCCTGTTGAACAGCAGGAATAAGGGACAAAACCCACTGTCACATACAAAAAGTATTTAAGGTGGAAATCGCAACCACTGGGAGTCACATCAGGCCACACACATGGCCCAGGACAAATGGGCAGGGGGGTTATTACAATTTTAAAAAGGTCTGGTGACATGAAATCGCACAGTTGGGATATTTGATGTAAAAAGCATTAAAAAAATTCAGAAAATAGCCGGCCATTTACATTTAAAATCCAAAAAATATTGACCATATTACGGGTTAAATTCTATATAACGCTTGTATCAAGAATAAACATGAGAAACCAAATATGAGACATCAAAAGATGGACATACCATATAGTGGCTAATGTTCAGTCTTTAATTTCCCAAGGACCACTTGGCACTGTATTTATATTATTATCCCTTAAGTATGAAAGTTAAAATTGTTTCCTTGAGAAATATTGAATATCACTCACCAAACTGTAAAACTATTTGACCAGTAATTATGAGATAATTTATATCGAAATTAACAAAAGAAATCTGTAGCACTGTGCAACACTTCCACGTAATTATTTCTTCATACGCACTGTTTTACTTCAGAATCCAACAAAATTTGAATACGTGTATTTTGATAACTGTAATATACATTAAAATAATTCCAACGGATCTTTCATATTGGATAATTTAATTTTTTTAGCTGACAAGTGAGCCAGGCTCTTTTTGGCACTTACGTATGGCATGTCACACGCCCTTTAAAGTATAAAGTAAATATTGCCTTTTTTGTAGTCTAGCATATATACTCTAAAATTCTTAAATGGACCAGGAAAATTTATTCAAGAAATTTTGAGTCATACTAAGTAAGAGGATTGTTGCTTTGTGTAGTGTGCTGGATATGCTGGTTTGAAATGTTACAAATTTAGTTAAATTTGAGGTTTATCATATCATATTTTTTATGAATGGAACAAAGGTAAGGCTGCAGTGTTATGGCAGAAATGTTGGAAAGATAATTTAACTCTTGATTTTTTGAGTATTTTGAAGAACAAAGAAGTTTTAAAGTCCATACAAGTTATGGAACATGTAGTGAAGGAAAGAGTCTTAAGAAGGCCTACTGTATGTTTCAGAAATGTATATTAAAACATTCATGTGGGATAGTGAATAGCACTTCTATTATTCAAAATGTAGTTAAGGAAAGGATCGCAGGTGACTGTTAAACAAATATAAACCCTTACCTGTATAGGTCTCTGATGGGTTCACCAGAATTGAAATACCGCTCACTGAGACTCTGGGGCTGAGGCAAGGTATAGTAAGTAAGAGTTCAGAGTTTAAACACTCTCTCTATATATTTATATATATCACTCAAATAATACGCTGTAGTCACAAACACTTCTCTAGTCACTGGTTCACTAAAAGCTCTGGTAAAACTTCACTGTGTAACACTGATTCTCACATCAAAAGTTTTTCTGATTATACACTAAAGCAACTAAAAACCCCACCAGGTTATCCTGTATGGAGAGGAGATAAAATGCAAAGTCAATATTAACAAATTCTCCCCCTTTCTCTTCTGGAAACCAACTCAACTTCTGATAGCAACTGATGAGGAACACAATAGTTCTGTAAGCTTTCCCATTTGTAGGATGTCGCATAAAGTTGTCCTTACAAGATGCTCCATGTTTTGTCACAGCAATTTGAAATTTGAGCTCCACTCTCAATCCACTTTACACTAGAAAGTTCTCCTTTATTAAGCATCTCCTTTGATGCCTTCCTAGCCTCCACACGTAAACGCTTTTCACTCAACTGCTTTGGTGAGTAAATTTATGTTCTCAAATCAAGGATTTGTTGTCAGTACACACACTTCAATTGGAATTTTAATTTTTCTTTGGCTTGTTTAAAAAAAAACACCTCTGACAGCAAATAGCCAAGACAATATTGCTGAGTCAAGGACCATCAGCCATTGAGAGGGGCCTCCGACAGCTAAGGGTGCTCCGCACTAACTCACTCTCGAATTTTCCCGAGATCGCCAGGAGAGAGGACAAGAACCTGTTGTCTTTTCCCAGTCAAAAACACAATGTGACCCACCAGCACTGGAGACTCCCTCTGTTAAATTAGCATATGATGCATCACAAAATACTGTCAACCTCAACTGCTCTAAATCTCCCAAATCAGGAAAGAGGATGTTGCTCTGTTTTAATTTCAACTTTTTTTAATCACCTTGTTGGCCATGTAGCAAATCTTTCACTTTTAGGTCTCTCGTTTGCCAAGTACTAAGCTCCAAGGCATCGATAGCTCACATCAAGGTCTGGTTTGGTCTAGGATGCCCACTGCACTTGACCTATGGCACCTTGTAATTGGGTAACTTCACTCTTTTTGAGTAAAGAATTCTTTTTGGGGCCAGCTCTTTTTGTTGGAACAGGGATCTCAAGGAAATGGAATCTTATGTAGGGATCTTGTGTGAGCCACGATCCGCATCCTTTTCATGGGCAATCTCCAGGCCAATATAACCGGAAAGCCACCTTCTCCCTCCTTTCCAATCTTGAAAGCTGACTTCACCTTGTCCACCACCATTCTTTGGAGAGTCTTCTGTTCCAGCCACAGAAAGTCATCAACATGTAATATGAACATGCCACTCAATTTTCTCATCATGATGCCAGTAAAAAAGTGCCAGGTCCACTTCTGAATGTGAGCATCCATATTTAGTGAGCTCATCCCTCACACTGAACATACCCAGTTTCCTTGAGCATCATTCCAATCCATAGACAATTTTTCAATTTCCAGATTTTGCCAGGCCACAGCAAGCCTCTTTTGGTGGGCCTCAGAAAACATCTCACGATTAATCTCATTACCTTGTAAAAATGCAGCTTTAATATCTTATGGAATGACATTTCCAGGAAAAGGGTAGATGCCTAAGTGCCAGAAAAAACCTTCATTGTCTCTTTAGATACTGTTGGAGAGTCAGCCCTGAACACACTTTCTGCTCTTCAAACGCCACGAGCCACAAGTCTGGCCTTGGCAATTCTTTTTTCCACCAACTGATTTCTCTGTTATCACCCCCTACTAGTGGAGAGTACTTGCTGGCCACGATTCCTCTATACTCCTCATATACTTGAAAAATTTCTTCCAAACTGGCAAGTTCTTCATTCTTTGGCAACTCTTACTTTCTGGATCATCATGTCTGTGTAAGGGAATGAAAACAAACATTGGCCTCTTCACTAGTTACCTGCCTCATCTGTCTCAACCTGAATTTGTTCTCCACAACTTTCGCAATCTTCAACTATCATTATCAAAATCCAGCTTCTTTTAATACTGAAGAGTCACCCTTTTCCTTTACATAAAACCACTTGCGGTACTTTCCCCGTAGCCTTTCCAGATCTTTGAACAACTTCACATTCAATCCATTTCACTCCCGCCAGTCGGTAAGTAGGTGATGTCTGTGTTTTAACTTTTGGCAGGGCCACTGGAGTAGACTTGTATTGCCTCTTCCTCTGGTCAGCTTGGTTTTGGAACTTGGGTAGGCTCTCCTTCTTCCTCTGTCATCCACACACTGTCTGAGGAAATGTCACTGGTAAATCATCTTCCTCTTTCTACTGGCTGACTTAATGTATCAGCATCGCCACTTCCTTGTTTGCAAGTTTTCATGATCCTTCTTTCCTTGTATTTGTGGTTTGGAGTCATTAACAGGCGGTCTTGTCCAAATCTTTCTCAAAGTCTGAGCAGCACGGCAGTTGGGGTGCACATCTCACATAAACACTACCATGACGGACAAACACCACCTTGCCATCTTGTCCGAATAACTTTGCCAGGCCCTTTCCATTTGTTACTATCATCTACGCTTGTAATACACCTTGTCACCTGGCTGAAAAGAGATCAGTTCGGAACTTCTTATATTGTGTTCGAAGGGCTCTTCTTATTTTCATCAGATGCCTCAGCTTGAATGAATGCTTTGCGACTGGCATGTAGGGCATTTAAATGTTTTGCAAAGATGTCACTCACTGTGGTTCCATCAAGAGGCTGGAGCTTGGTCAGAACCAGCACTGATGGCAGGTTGGGATTCCTGCCAAAACACAAGCTGATACGGGGCTTATACCCATAAAACCATCTGCAATGAATTCTTGTCATTCACTGCCCCACACCAGAGCCAGCTCAATGTCCATGTTGGGGTAGTCCTCCAAAATCTTCTGAACGCAATTATCAACCACTGCATGATTTCTCCTCACATAGGCCCATTTTGGCCAGGCTATGCTGCCAGCTGTGTTCCAGGACCTCAACGTTTAGATTTTCAGCCATATCTCGAAAATTCTCATTGGAAAATTCTCCTACCATTATCAAGAGAGCAAACTTTCTATGTGCTCCCATCACCACTGCCAATCCATAACTTTCATAAACTGTGTCAAATGATCACATTTGGGTCTTTGGTAGATAACTCACCCGCCATGCTGAAACTTTGTCCGTGCATACATCAATAATGTGTAAGAAAATAGACGGCCACTCTCCATTCTTTGAGATCCAATGCAACAACTTCATTGAATTCTCTAGCCACAGGCAGTCCAACGACAGGCCTAGGAGGTGTTTTTTTGTATCGTTTACAAATATCACACTTTGATACAATTTCATCAACTAAATCCCCCATGGTTTCCTGATCAGACACATTCGGCGATCTTTTCAACAGGTACTTCAAATTTCTGTGCAGTTTGGGTGGGCAAACTGCTTGTGGCAGCTTCTCAATTCTCTTTCGTCTCTTTTCTTTAGGACAACTCTCCTCTTTCACCACCAAAGCCTCAACTGTGTCACCACCAGGAATCAGTAGTTTCTTTTTCTATCCTTTTTATAAATTGGGGATGCATGTAATGACGCAGAAGAACGTTACACTGGAGATCCATCAGTCTTTCCAAAGATGGTGGCACAGTCCATTTTCTAAATCAAGTTTCACCTTTGCCTTTTTTCATAGCAGGCTTTCCCCAGCAGTTAGAGGGATAATCACTCTCCACTACATCAGTCATTACTTGGGCATTTCAAAACCTGCAATTTCGCATGGGATGGGTGACTTTCTCCTGTAGTACTTCAAGCGCTTTCCACCTCCACAATTTGAAGACTGTGTCACCTTTGCTCCCTTAATTCACCATGTGGCCTTCTGTTCCTCTTCAAGCATATCAATATAGTGAGTCCTCCAGTGGCCTTTTGACACCCGCCACGGTTGAGCTGCACGCAATGTCTAGGACAGCGGCACCCAAAGCCTCATTCAAATAATACTTCTGTCCTCTGAACTGTTTGTTCCCAGTGAATCAACACAGCCTCTTCCTCCTTGTTTACCTGTTTGTAATACACTCTCTGCATGTTCTCGTAAGAATCTGGGCAGTCTTTTAGAAGATGTCGGATGGATTCACAAATCTGCCACACCCTATACACTTCAAAGGGTACCCATCTGGCCCTCAAGGGGATTAAGTCGCTTGGTTACACCCTGGGTTATTTTTGTCTACCTCCCCTGTTGCCACCACGACCTCTTGTGAAATTTTCTTGGTTCGATCAAACTGGGCTGTGTTTGTACCCTCCCACGTCCATTTGCCTCTAAAACCCCCTCTACCAGTAAAGAATGCTGTTTCCTGAGTACTGATAAAGGATGGTTCGGTTCTTGATGTCCACCCCTGCTGCACCCTCTTTTAGACTTCTGCTGAGTGGCATAGGACTGTTGTCCAAAGAACTTTCTTCATGGAGTTCTGCATTTGAGCAAAACAATTGTCTGCGTTCTTTATAATCCACCAAGCTGTGAGCACTAATTGTCGGTCTTTTTATGCTCTAACTGAGCACTCTCCAAAAGTTTGAAGGCCAGAACCGGTTGAGGCAGCTTCCATCTTATATTTCTTGGTTTTATCTATTACAGCTTTTCAAATTCAATTACAAACTCTTCCATAGTTGTCTTCTGCTTTCCTTCGATAACGATCGAAAGGTGGTGTTATGCTTCATAGGCAGTCAGACAGTTCATCCTTCTTAAAAGACACTGTCCATAAACTTGGATGAGGGTTGCAACACCTGTATCCTTTTTCAATTCTTCAAGATCTGAACTTCGACTGAAGACCTTGTACCCTTATAGACTTGGCTCCTCTCTTCAGGAAGGGATAAGGCAACAGCCAAACCATGCTTTTTCCTTTTTAAGCTCTGTGCACTTCTTGCCAGGCTTTAACTTCTTCGATCCATCCTGGCAAGGGTTTTCTTTTTCACGGGGGGGGAATGCTGGTGGGGTTTTGTAACTTGCCATGGATGCTGTATACCTGTAGTTATTCTTCAGTCGCAACCAGGCTTATACTGCTTACAATGTTAAACAAATTATAAACCCTTACCTGTATAGGTCGCTGATGGGTTCACCAGAATTGAAATACCCCCGCTCACTGAAGACTCTGGGGCTGAGGCAAGGTATAGTAAGTAAGAGTTTCAGAGTTTAAAAAACACTCTCTCTATATATTTATATATATCACTCCCAAATAATTACGCTGTAGTTCACAAACACTTCTCTAGTCACTGGTTCACTAAAAGCTCTGGTAAAACTTCACTGTGTAACACTGATTCTCACATCAAAAGTTCTGATATACACTAAGCACTAAAAAACCCCACCAGGTATCGCTGTTATGGAGAGGAGATAAAATGCAAAGTCAATATTAACAGTTGACCGACAGCCCCCATGAACTATTTTTAAGGCACTGGTTTTTTTCACAAAAAAGCATTTTTGAAAAGAGTGACTCTGAAAAAGAAGTTAATCTTTACCTCTCTCAGCATTAGTCTGCTGTTTCATGAACTAAAAGTTTGAATGAAGCACTACAGTATTTACAGGGAATTGGTAAATGACTTTTTATGTTACACTAAGAATATTTGGAAGGTTTTAACCAGGAGATGTCAAACTGATGGACATTTAAAATTCTGTTTTCCTATCAACTTACCCTTAATGGGTCATGCAATTCTTGTCTCTCAGATTTGCCATGGCTGTGTCTTGTTCTAAAGACATGGCTATCCATCAGTCATAGTAGTCTGAAATTTAAAAAAGACAGAAACTCAATTGTGATGAAGACAGAAATCAGTCTCACATATATTTTGCCACGAACATCAAATAACTAAGCTTTTTTAACTTCACAAACTTTCTCATGTCTACAGCATTTGGTCTATAAACAATCTACTAGAAATTCAATATCACCTGAGATTTATCCTCCCTGACCCATCCTCCAGATGCTTGGCGAATGAAAAGTGTTAACTTGAACTTTGAACCAGATGGTGAAATAAGAATCCTCTGAGATATTTCACTGGGGGGGATAATTTAAGTTTCCCTCACTGGAGCTAGTGTACTGATAACATGTCCACTGTCACTGGCTGTCAATCATAGCTGAGAAGCTAAATTCCCCACCAAAACAACTGAAACAAAAACCTGACAATTATCACTCTTGGTAGCTGTTCGCGCCCCTTTCCCCAGTTTCCAATGATGGTTATTGATCACTATTAAGACAACATTGAAATAGAGGAAAGGGGTTTGTTTCATTAAACTTTTTGGTCGGGGATTGTAGGTAACTGCAAGACATAAGGTGTGGATAAGAGTGGACTAAAGCTGGAAGGGGTAATGTATAGGAACCATTCAATTACTAAACAGGAGCTTACGAGGGAAAGGCAGTTGCTCAAGTTAAAATTAACAAGATCAGTCCCATTAAAAACATCCTTCCAGGGACAATAAGTTGATGTTTTTCAACCAGAGAGTAAAAGGGCTAAGCCATTCCTTGACACTGAAAAATATTTCTAAGTGCTTTTTTACTTTCCAGGATCTAAACATGGACAGTTCGTAACCAAGTGGCCTCTTAAAACAAGGCTTCCCAGCTGAACATTTTAGTTGAATCCAGTACTTCAATTTGTGGGAACTGGATTTCAACTGGACTTGCTCAAATTTGAACTAGACTCAACAAACAGGACTCAAAGACACTTCAAATAGACTCCACTGGAACTGGCAGTTAATTTAAATTCACCTTTGATTATTAAATGGTAAATAAATCATAACCAATGGGGATTGTGGGCATTTTGCAATGTTTTAAAATAAGTGATGAAAAAATTATGGTTTCATGCCATGTTAGTAGCCTCTGTCGAGTTACTTTCCTGCGGATTAGTTCTTACCTCTTCCCTTCTGGAAACATTAGCGGAAAACATTTGGCTGTTACCTGTCTGGGTGGTTTGTACTCCCCCTGAAAATCGGCTACGCAGGAAAGCCCTCTGGGACCAAAGTTCATTCATGCAACATAAACTGCTTAACATTTAACCTTTAAAATCTCTACTACCAAATCGGTAGTAATTAGTGGGAAACCAATCAGAGGAGGTCGTTCCCCCCGGTTTTTAAAGGATTCATGAATCTGCATGACTTGTACCTCTCCCCCCCCCCATTTGCCTGTTCGTTCAATGGCGAACAACAAATGGGATCAATGGGATGATTCAAGCGCACAACACTCAGCAGCTCTACTTATTTTAACCGAAATTTAT